>MBFL02000018.1:40625-200475 GCA_001696595.2 Aspergillus hancockii | reverse complement strand
CATGTCCAGTCTTTAATTGATAGTATCGGCGGGCAAGCTGTTTTGGGGTTGCCCCATGGCACCTTTTTGTAGCTGAGTGGTATTATTACTTGCTCAGTCCGACAATTAAATTTATATACAAGATAAACAGAGATATTTTTAAGCAAATTAACAAACTAAATATACTAAAATTAAAGCTGTTTAATATTTTCTATATCTAAACACTTTTTTTTCTTTATTCTTTAAATTACAGGATCTAATTTAAGATCAGGAGAAAATCTTTTAGTAAAGTAATATATCTACAATTGACTAACACTCTGCGTAGAATCAACACACTGTATAGTAAAATTTATCTATTTTAAAAATAATAAAATAGTTATAAAAAGATAGATATCATATATTTTAACAATTCATTATCTTAAAGCAGTCTCTTGATACTGATTTAATACTTTATTTAATATATTTTAAACTATACAAGACTTTCTTTGATAAAATACAGCTGTAGAGTGTGCGATAAAAATCCTAAATTCTCGCACGATCTTTGCAATATTGGACTTTTTTTTAAGGTGAACAGCTTCAGCGGCTTCATTTACGCGTATATCTGAAATTTTAGATGATTTAGACATTTTGTATGGTTTGTATAGCTTCAAAAAGATAGAAAATTGATTATCTTTCTTTATACTGAAAATTCCTTTACACTGCCGACCACCCACCGCCTTTCGCCGGTGGGTGGTCGGAACCGCCACTAATATCGGATATTCTATAGCGATGGGAACTACCAATACAGGCAACCACGTGACATGGTATATGGATGGGAATACACCACGGTATATGGTATATAGTATATGGTGTATACCAAGATAGTTGAGATAGTATACACGCACAAGGTATATAAGGGCACTTGTTCATGTACTTAGTTTAGTCATTCGCGATCAATCTCAAAGTTACTTGTATAGCTACATTTTGGATTACCAGCTTGACTCGTTCGTACTGTTCTAACTATCAAGAATACGTACTTGGTAGACCCAGCAGTCGACCTTGAGTTATCTTCGTGACTTACCTTCGTGGAACCCTTCGGACCTTCGTGGTCATCGCTTCGTGGAATAGCATCGTGTGTGGACATCAGTGGATTCTGATCTCCAGGTTTGTAATCGACCTACCCAAGATAATAACTGGTTGCAGGACTCTAGGAAGAAGCCCCGGGTGTAACAATATAGCTCAGGACAGTGTTTAATAAAGAAATAGGTTTACTTAACTTTAAAAAATACAATAGAATTTTGTATTTATTTACAAAGTAAAATCTATACTATTTTGTATAGAAACTTCAGTTAAATTAAAAAGTCCTATTTATCTATATCTGGATGTCTTTTTATAAGGACTTTTTCTTCAATAGACATTAACTTATAGCCATTTGCGCGTGTTTCTGCACGTGGTTCTATTTCCTGTAGTCGTCGCCAAAGAGTAGTTTTAGATATCTAAAATATATCGGCAGCTTTTTAATTTGATTTGATTTTATTTTATTTTAAATAACTGAAATAGTCACCTGCATTATATTTTCACGAGAAAGAGATATTTTTTTAATAATATAATAGTATAAAGATAGGTTAAAAGAGGTGTAAGAGTAGAATATTTTTGCGTGGCGGCCAAACCGCGTCACTCGACCGTGGAATACGTTACTGTGCTGTATATAGATTGGTGTACCTATAGATTGCATGACGGGTCGCCTATCTGCTTAGTCATACACAGAAGCTCATCTGCAACCACCCTAATGTGGAGCGCAACCGAAAAAACGAGGCCTCGTCATCTGCAACCACACCCACCAAAGCGAGGGCAGTCCAACAGCGTCAAACTTACTCGATATGTCGATTGCTCGAGAATAGCATCATTATTCCTATATTAGGCTGATTATCCTTGTCACACTTGTTGCCCAATAACTTAGAGATATCTCTATCTCACACTTTACTGGCCAATGGCAGGTGATCTCTATCCCGCAGATTTAGGCAGAAAGTATGGTGACTTTATATCTTGTATTAGTAACAATATAGAAAATCAATCTACACCCCCCTTACCACGAAATTTTAAAATCTTGGCTCCAGATCAATTTTCGATCGGACTAAGCACTTGTCATGTTACCTGTATAGGATACTAGAAACCTTCCAATCTTAATTAGATAGTTTAATCTCTATTAGATATTGATATTGAACTACTAGATTACTTTATCAAGATATTGTTAAAATACTAACAGCCTGTTGGCACTGTATTAACACCTCTTGGCCGCCAAGACATCTAGAAATTTCGTGGTAAGGGGTGTATATAAATAACCCGATAGCGCCGTGTGCAGATCATTTCATGTATTTACCAGTAATTGTAATATTTCATGTGAAAATTAAAAATACTGTAGTACTACTGGCATCATCATTATTCTTTTATAAATCCAGCAGTGAATCAATACATTTCATCCTCTGTTTTTGTGCTTTTATGTGAACTTATTACAATGTGACAACATCACCTTTATAGCTAAAGATATCACCACATAATCACATTGATAGTTAACTCTCATATGGTTGGCTCAACCCCTCCAAAGCTCCAAGTCTCGCCTATCCTCAAGCGACGATGGCATTTCTTGATATTGTGAGCTCTGCATTGCCAGAACAGATCAACTCTGCACATACCCTCAAACACGATATGTCCGACCAAGCCAATCGGGCTGAATTGGCCCATAATAGCGAGGATAATCGACGTGAGATTCTAGGTGGACGAGACCAATTTGAGGATCGCAACCATGACCATAGATATTCTAGCAAAAATGCTAGCACGACTGTATCAGATGGTGCCTGTAAACCACGGAGCGGACCGAAGATGAGATCGACATCTGCGGCTGATAGTTCTAGCGCTGATACTTCAGTTGAACCTAGAAAGACGAAGATGGGGTGAGTACTCCCTGGCAACCTCTGTCTTGGTATAGGGGTTGTATGTACAGTCTAGGGCGTCTGACTGGAAAACTATCTTCAGCATTCATTGGGCACCGTTAAATATTGGTCTGGAACGACGCCTGCAAACACTTGTGGTCCTATGTCACACTTTGACAATCGCTATTTTTCTAACCGGGTTTTTTTTCACGTGTGCCATACCATTATCCTGGCCCATCCTTCTGCCTTACTTGATCTATATATCCCTTTTCTCAACAGCTGCTACGTCAGGCACGTTGAGTGGTCGGAGCAATTACTTACGGTCTCTACGCGTCTGGTCGATATATGCGTCTTATTTTCCGGCCCGGTTACATCGATCGGACCTTCTTTTGCCAACACGAAAATATATATTTGGGTACCATCCCCATGGAATCATTTCACACGGCGCTTTTGCGGCATTTGCTACCGAGGCTCTCGGTTTCTCTGAGCTTTTCCCTGGGATAACTAACACCTTGCTTACCCTCGATTCGAATTTCCGAATTCCTTTCTACAGGGAGTATGCTCTTGCTATGGGTGTTGCCAGTGTCTCGCGTGAATCATGCGAGAATCTTCTCACTAAAGGTGGCGCCGACGGCGAAGGCATGGGGCGTGCCATCACCATTGTCATTGGCGGTGCTCGTGAATCCCTTGATGCGTTACCACACACACTGCGTCTTGTGCTAAAAAGACGCAAAGGCTTTATAAAACTCGCCATCCGTACTGGTGCTGATCTTGTCCCCGTGCTAGCTTTCGGTGAGAATGATCTCTATGAACAAGTGCGTTCAGAGCAGCATCCCCTCATACATAAATTCCAAATGCTTATAAAGCATACTATGGGCTTCACCATTCCGCTATTCCACGCTCGTGGGGTCTTCAATTACGACGTGGGTTTAATGCCATACCGCCGCCCTTTGAACATTGTCGTTGGCCGTCCTATTCAGGTCATTCAACAACAGGATAGAGAGAAAATGGACGACGAGTACATCGATTATCTCCATGCTAAGTATATGCAGGAGCTTGAAAGATTGTGGGAGCAGTGGAAGGATGTTTATGCGAGGGACAGAACCTCAGAGCTCGAGATCGTTGCGTGATGATGACTGTCCGACCGCAGAATTACCCTATCTCACTTTCTATGTATGTGAATATCATGTATTCTAATTCACAAGTCTTCCCCTTTCCCCCCCTAAGAGAAGGAGGTGAAGAAGGCTCGCATCGCCCACCATGCTGCCGCCACAAGTCGATAATTCCAGTTGACTATAAAAACAATGTTTTCTCCTATTACAATTACGAATACATGGACATATTTGCTTGTCAAGAATGGAGTTAGCCAGCGAAAGGGAGAGTATGGCCATAAGTCACCGGAGATGGAGCAGGGCTTTCTGGTTCCATAGTTGTGCATGTAGGATGAAGAGGGTGGGAGACCGATGTCACACGTCAGTGGCTAATTCGTGTTTTGGGCCTTTTTGATAGCAGAAAACAAGTTTATACTTTGACTAATTTCTTCTAACTCATACAGAATGAATGATTTCAAAAATCAATCCCCCCCCACCTTTTTCGAAGGACAACACCGAATAAGACAAATAGCAGCCTGGGTATCTAAGAAAACCGAAGCAAAAGAGACAAAACTATTGACAAAGGTAACTGCTGTTCATGGTTGTGAATCCAATAATTATACCATGCCAGCCGCTAGAAATGAAAGACAAGCAAGTAGAGGCTTATTATACCGATTGGATATCATTACCGGTGTTGTCCGAAATGACGTTGCCTGGGTTTAGGCACTGGACAGGAGTGTAGTCCGATGGCCGTCGACTCCCAGCAGCGATGCGGACACTTCCACGGGAACCCTTGATTAAGTGGCCACTATCAACCCGATCCTGGATCATTTCATCGAGAATTCGGGACATCTCATCATCCATGCTTTTCCTCCCATCCACTTCAATTCCCGTGTGGGTAGAAAGCAAATTAGTTACAGGATCGGTAGCTAGAGAGTCGCCCACGTCGGGATTTGTACTCCGGTGCTCCGGTTTCTCCTTCGTATCCAAGGAGCATGCGTCGGTAGCGAGGTGAGCAAGATCCCGATGTCGCGCAGCGGAGCGGAGCGCAGCGAGCATTCGATCCTTATCGTCTAACTGTTGTCGGAGTTCGTTGATTTCCATGTCCTTTTCACGGAGCAAAGCTACCATATCTGGACTTTCGGAAGTTGCGCCACCAGATTTGACGTTCATTGACATCCGGGAGTGGCTGGACCGCCGAGCATGTAGTAGACGTCTCTCCAATGTGGAGATATACCGATTTTTATCGCCGAGGTCGGCTTGAAGGGCCGCGATTTGCCTCTGGGCACTTGCTTTCCCGTCCGCAAATTCACCGACAATATCTTCCTCCTCATAGTTACCAACCGATCCACTTGAAAAAGGTAAACAACTTATCGAAGGATCATTGCTGTTGACGGAGAGGAAGGACACAGGCCGGGCAGACGAGGTCCCGTACGCAACCAAGGTTGATTGACTAACCGAAGAGCGTAAAGATCGCGACATCGACTCAGCAACAGACATTCTAGACAGCCGGCCAAGAGCAAACATCGCTCCCTGACTGTTCACACCGGTAGACTTGGAACACAGGATGAGCCTATTAAGGTGCTCTATGCGTTCTTTGAGAGCAGTTCGAGCTAATTGCATTTCCAGCATTTGTTCTTCATGACGTGCCTGTGCTTCTTTTTCTAGTTGCTGTTCCTCCAATTTCAGCTCTTTTTCGGCCTGGGCTTTTGTCTGGCACTCAAGCTGGCCACGAAGAGCCTGTATCTCCATCCGATAACGTTCTAGAAGAACACGGCTGCCTGCGTCGCTGCCACCGCCGCCAAACGCCTCTTCCGCTCGTTTGGCGTGGCTGACAATATTATTCTTAGCTCGGGCAGCGAATTTTAGAGTATTGAGGGTTTCGCCTGAGTGTGGATTGCCTGTTACGCCAAGATGTACAGTGCAAAGTATGCTAACCAGCGAGTTTCCCGACAGAGCTGGTTGCAACAATCTTGTGAGTTTGCTGTCACGATACGGCAAATGCCTGCCCTCCCGATCAGTAGGGTTACCTGCCTTATCCTTGGTTTCTGAAAGCCTCGAAATGATAGTGCCGAGAGTCAGTAAGCTTTTATTTATATGTGCACCTTCTGTGCGCCGTTCCTTGTCGTCAGCTGCGCGCTCTGACCCTGCTAAATCTATCAAGCTAAGTGTGGATACTCTGACGCCTCCTGGGGCCATGCCCGATCTTCGATCCTGAGTAGCACCTGCGGGCACTCGTTCCCTACTCTCGACAACAATTTGGACAACTGCATGGCTTCGGGAGCTGCGAGCATTGAACTGTGTGCTGCCAGTCCGTCTTGCATGGTCACCCCTCGCGATTACGCGAAGAAGTTGAGTCGGGCTCTGCACGATTTCTTCTTTAAGGGGGGTCGCATACACGCCTCGTTTGCTGTCTTCTCGCAGCTTTATCTCTTCTTGTTGAGAAGGTGCACCACCACCGGAGGCGGAGGCTGAAAGTAGGTCATGGATCTTCTCATTGTAAATTTCAAGGTAACTAACGCGAAGCAAGAATTCCCGGTGCGGCGTTTCCCTGATGAAAGAGAATATGTCGGTTATTGCTAACGGTATCACACCTGGGGATGTAGCAGTTCCTTGCATTGAGAAGGTTTTACCAGTGCCAGTCATGCCATACGCAAAGACTGTACCATGGTAGCCTTCCATTACCCTTCTCACGAGGCGTTTTGCCGCACTGTCGTAAACCTTGGCGTTGTGTTCATGAGGGGAAAAGACGTTATCTAACACGGGGTAAGCTTTTGAAGTTCAACTGATTGGAAATTTTTTGTTACCATAACAATAATCGCCTCCTTCCTTTCCGCTATAAATGATGAGGCTTCGACGTGCATCCACCGTCCACTCGCCATTGGATTTCGAGGCTTCAGTACTGCCAACATCAGGACGCACTCGAACGCTAACAATAACATTGCCCTTGACTTCCTTAGACTTCGAGTGGGGTTTTGAGGCGCCTGCCGTATCATCTGCATCCTCGAAAGTAGTCGCGCTTGTTGAATATGATCCTTGGGCGGAAGAGCTTCGGCTTTGCGAAGGGGACGCCTCAAGGTCTCGGGCCTCTGTACCAATAATCGATTTACAATCGCTAGCACCATTTAGCAAGGACGGGGTCTGCGAACTTCGGTAGCTGCTGTTCGTTCCCACGCTTAGTCTGGAGCCCCTTTTGGCCTTCACACTCCCGGAAGAATGAAGACTTTGAATTCCCGAGATAGATGATGCGGTGGAAGGGCGGCTGCCTGTCTTTGGTGGTTGAGGAAAAGCCGCAATGCTGATCGTCCTGCGCAGCGACTTATCGGGGCTGCTTGGAGTCCGACCGGCGGAGATTGACCTGGCAGAACCGATGGTAGAAGCTGAATTGGATAATGCGGTCTTGCTAAGTGATGGCCTCGGGCTAGGAGGGGCACGCATCTTGAGAGACATCTGGGACGGCGAAGACGCTCTGGCATGATCAGATGAGATTGGTAAACTCTTCCTGGATTTTGGAGCCGCAAGTGGAGGTAGAGACCCTGTGGAAGGGTTCGCGGTAGGCCGCGATGGTTGGGGCAACGTAGACATGGAAGCGTAAGACTTTTCCCGCAATCGCAGGTATCATTCGAACTCAACCGGGGTTAACTGTTCGTGTCGATTTAAATTCGAGGTCAAGTAAGATGTGCAAAGGCCATACGCAAAGGCTGCGAAGTATAGGTTTTGGTTCCTAAATCCTTCGTACTGTGAAGCTAAAACGTTCTATTAGCATCTGATAACGGATGATAAGGCCATACGCCGAAAATTAGTAGTCAAAATCTTAACTGGCGCTATCTTGTCTTGTCACCAAGATAGCGCCGGATGACACATCCATAGCGAGAAAGAGAGATATAGGGAATAGTGGATGGGGGAAGCGAAATTCGAGGTTTTGAAGGCAGAACTACTCACAGTGACTCTCAGGGTTGATTGACCCTCGTTTATGGTTTCTCAGCGGAAAGATCCGCAACCTCAACGCCTGCGAGAACCACCAACCCAGTATTCGATTTGCGTAATTTATCAAACGATGGATACTGCTCACTTCCTGCCACTAGTAGTTATCATATGTTATGGCAGTTCAACGAGCAGCTTGCAGGCAGAGGAGACAGAGCAAAGATAGAGTAAAGTAAGACTTTAATGGCAATATTCCGTTAACCAAGCGTTGTCAGAGTAATGGGCTCGAGTAGTACGCCGTAATAGCACCGATCGACACTCGTGATCGCGGACCTGCCCGCGAGGCTTTGGACTAGGAATGAATTCAGTGAGAGCCGCTGTTGTCCTTGTTCGGCCCTAATCGCGTCTTAAGGAAGCCGGATGGAGGGTAAGCGGCCCCTGTTGAAGGGGGAAGGAACAAAAGCGGTTTGCTCTTTCTTCCAGTTTCCTTTTTTTGGGCTTTATCTCCCTCTCCCTCTCTCTCTCTCACACTTTGTTCCTCCTCGAAGGAGTCGGAGAAGGGGTGAGATTTTTGAAGGAGGAATCAGAATCAAACAACTCAAAAGACTGAATGTGTTTTGGAGTACGATATGATTATGATAATATGAATGCTGTTCCGAAGGTTGACACCCCACAGGAATTAGTTAAGATTTGTTTGTCCCGATCTTACATGCTGTTTGTTTGAATAACTGTAATAGTAGTACCTGGGGTTGTTATAGACGAGTATTTACCTACCTAATGATGCGGTTGTCTTTCCCGTGTGGGTTTATCATCATCCAATGAATGTTGTAACATGCATAGTTGTTTCATGCCTGTACTCCGTAACCATGCATAATAAAGACTTCAGTTCCTCCAGGATCATCAACGTCCATGAACATATATCCCTTTGGATCCATATGGGGTCTGAGTACATAATTCTCCCTGCAGTTCTATGTTTTGAAGGTTTTGTATCTAGGGATTACAGGAAATATTAGTACCTGTGTAATAAATTAATCAAAATAAGATTATGATCATGCACCTGCTGGAACTCTGGGTGACAAGCAACTATGGGCTAGGGCGTTTAGCGCAGGAAGAAAGGAAAAAAGGAGACCAATCAGGTCCTCAAATACTCCCTAACTTTAAAGGAGTCACTCCTCTTCCAGGACTAACAAGATCAACTTTACTCAAGGGAGTTAGTGGTACTGCCTTCAGGCGGTACAGACTGCAGACACTAAGAATTGACCCTATTAACTTCTGTAATAATCCATGGGCGGGATTGACACACTTGAACAGTAGGTAGTATTACAGTAGTGGAGCGTACTGCTCCATTGTTCCTTACCCACTCTGAAGGCAACCAACAACCATACATACCAATCCATAGATTGCAGTCAACTTTCAACTGTAGTCATCATACGGAGCACCTGCTATCTATGTGAGTTCTGTGAAGGGTATGGTAGGTAGTACGGAGTACTGGTGCTAGTGTCACACGGTCAGTTTTGGTTTATAGAAAAATCACTACTCCATACGGAGTAGATAATGGCTAAAATCACCTTTAACAGACTCACCCAAGTGTCTGACATGAGCTAAGTATGTAAGTACTCACGTTGTTCTTGTAAAGCTATTGAATCATGTATCACCCTTGACCATTCGAGGTTTTCGTGAACACTAAGATATCATATTCATGCTTTCGCATCCCTGGATGGTTTGTGGAATTGTTCAAGGCGCAATTTTACGTCTACATTCTACTTTCATAGTCTAATTACCAGAACAAGGCATGGATATACGTAGCTTCTGAGCTAGATAGATGTTTATTTCTGCCTGTTGAATAGTTCAACTTGCTCTTTCTGGTTTTCAATCATGGAGAAAATAACTCAACCATCTGTAACAGACTTATGGTGTGTCAAGAAGCTTTCAAGCTGCGTCTCTTAGCCCTCAATGTATTTTAGAGGGGAGGTAACTACCAAGATTGGTCATTGTGCAGCTTTTCCGTTAGGAGTGAAGGAAAAGAGGGCAGGAAAGGAAGGGAAAAAAAGAATGAGACATGAGGTATGCGTCAGTTTTCTAGCGTAAGACGAGCGCAGACCTGAAACCTACGCTCCTAGCTGCCAATGCTTGGTTCTGGATGGCTCAAGTATCTCTCGTCGTTAGACATTAGACATATCCATCCTTACGCTCGTGACCGATCCGCAATGCCTATGCAGGAGAATGGAGTAGCTGCATATGATCTAATGGAATTCCACGAGCGAGACGTCTTCGTCTCGTACTGAGTGTGGGTGTAAGCGTCTGCCCAGAGTCATTTGAACCAGGTGGGCTATTGCTTTGCGTTGAAAACCAATTGCCGGGCAGTATTCTGGAACGAGACATCGTCGATCTCTCCGCCTCTTCTCGTCAAGTCGTCGCCCATCTTCTGGGTCCCACCAGATTTTCTGGGAAGATCATCTTTGTTTGTTGGTCGTGGTTCAGTAAACCACCAGTTGTGCTGTAAGATTTGACGCGCCGTACTCCGTTTTCTTGGATCCAAAGTACACATCGACATGAGTAAATCTGCGCCGACAGGACCAGCAGTCGGGAATTGTCTTAAGAAGAATTCTCGACCCTGTAGTGGAATGATATGGTTTTTATCGGCGGGTATATAGTTGGGTAGCTGAGTTACCCCTGGCCAATTATCCTCAGTCGGGGTGCCAAAGGCTTCACAAATTTTGGAAATCTGATCAAGATCCGAGTTCCCTGCAACAAAGGGAACTCGCAAAAGTAGTTCAGCAAGAACCATTCCTGTAGACCAGATGTCCACAGCGCCCGAGTACTGTCGAGCTCCATAGAGTAATTCGGGTGGCCGATACCAGCGAGTGATAACTTGGTGTGTCATATTCAAGTAGGGGTCAGCGAATGATCTAGCCAAACCAAAATCCGCCAGCTTTACCTCCCCATCGGTAGCGATCAGAAGATTGTTTGGCTTGATATCCCGGTGGAGAATGAAGTTTTCGTGGCAGAACCATACACCCCTAGCAAGCATCCCCATCCATGCCTTAACATCAGCTGCACCGTAGTGAATATTGCTATCCTTGATGAGCATCTCAAGGTCACCACGCGGTAGATATTCTAGTACTAAATTGAGATTTTGGTCTTTGGAGGAGAAGACATCATGGAGTGCTATAATGTTCGGATGCGACAATTCTTGTAAGTACTTGACTTCCCGAATAGCATCCATGGAAAGTCCATCTTTGTATTCGGCATTAACTTTGATCTTCTTAATTGCCACGAATGACGAAGGATCGGTCCGAAGGTGGCCGAGATATACAACAGCATAGGTTCCCTCTCCTAGTTTCTTATCTGCGGAATTGTTTATTAGTGTTATGATATATTGTACAAAGTATTGTGGCAACCCCGACCTTTAATATACTTATGCCGCACATCATCATTCAATTGCTCTGTCAGTTCACGATCTGTACCGTGTGCTATTTGAGGTGATGGTGCACTGTCTTGGCCATTGACTGAGCCCTGAGTAGCTGCACTTCTCAGTTTAATGGCGGTATCGGTAGTTGTCGTAGTGACTGATGGTGACTTGGGGGGTAAAGGTGAGACTGCCATTTCCTTAGAGATTGATAAGATATTTGATTTGCACTTTCAGCTGTTGTCTGAATCTAAGTGTTGTTTGGGAAAGAGCGCTAAGCTGGCAAGTGACAAATGGAGCATCAGCAGGCATTTCTTGTGTGCAAAGTTTAGCATGAGCTGAGCCCTTGTGTAGATGAGTCAATACAACGAAGCTTTTTATCCGTTCTTTATCTTTCTACCATGCTGAATCTCATGCGCTTCTCGAGAAATTTTTCTCACAGCAAAGCTTGCAGTATGGTGGGGAGGTAGAGCATGGGAGCACTACCAAGTCTCGGAGTTTTGTTGATCCTGAGAGGACGGCGGCCTTCGCCGAAATTTCTCAAACAGCAGAAAAGCTGCCACAAATACGGAGTAGCAACGACTACAACCAAGGTGTTCAGTCTCCGTGTCCTCTAATTTTAACTAAATCATCTAACTTCTCTCGGCTCTACCTCTCTTCATCTTTCTGTCACCTCTTGACTTTCCCTTCTTCGACTGTCCCGTAAGGGTAATTTTGGTCCTACGACTATAGGAACGCTAACGCGACCGACTATGGCGATGCGTAGCTCGTGCCTGTTATCTTCACGATATGTTAGACCTCTATCTATTGGCAAACAATGCGTACGATGCTTCCATAAACATGCGGATACACCTTCTGTGCCTTCACCGACGCCGTTCGTTCCCGATGTCCAAACATTTCTCACATTGATTGGTCGTGGCATGTCCAAACATGCAAGTAAGCTGCCTTCCTGGGAGAAATTGTTTACTCTCAGCTCTACCGAGCTTCGGGACCTGGGAATTGAGCCAACACGCCAGCGGCGGTATCTGCTCCGAAAAAGGGAGAAGTTCAGGAACGGAATCTATGGACCAGGTGGTGATCTGGAATGTGTTATTGATGGCACAGCGCAATTGCGAGTTGTTGAAGTTCCATTGGAAGCAAAGGATCCAGCCAAAGGCAACCGAATGTCAAATACCTCGGCAACGTTGTCTCCAGGAATGAGGAAAGCGGTTGTCAACCTGCAACCTGATGCTTCTGAGTACACGCATGATGTGTCAAAACCGCTAAAAAAGTTCGCACATATGAAGATCCATCGTGGCTCCATGATCATGGGCCCGTTCTTACAGCCTATCAAAGGTACAGATAATCGGGCGGCTTTGATTAAAGTCCAAGAGGGCATGTGGGAAGACAAGTTGGGACGTAAGGTAGATGGTGGTGAAAGAAGACGTGCTGAAGTTAGAGCTAAGAAGAGGAGCGAGGAAAGGCGGAAGGGAACAGCATGAGACTATGAGAGAGATGGCATTTGGCTACCCCTATCTGTATAATACATTATTCTTCATGATGTACTCTTGGGCTTCAATTTCAATAACATTACTATTTGTTAGGCGGCATACGAAGAGATATGATATTATACAAGATTCTGATACTGTAACTGACATATAAATACATTGTAAGATATTATGTGTAGGCCATTATGTGTAGGCTATTAAGCGATAATCATACCTTCTAATTGTCATTTACAGCTCATAAACGGGGATTAAAATGATATGTTGCAAAAACAGGGCTCAAAAAGCCAGCCTCGAGAATAGAGAAATAAAAGTTAACTTACAGTACATGTGAGAAGGTCAAGTATTGATCGTTTGATCGCAATGTGTACGTGAAATGACGATAGCCAGAAGCCGAAGAAAGAACGTTCAAGACGACATTTAGCCCCTATTCCGCTCGTTTCTTCTCTTCAAGTATCTCCATTGTGATCATTGGTGCTCTTGTATGGAGAGAAATACAGCAACGAACATTTGTATATTGCAGAAGCAAAAAGAGCACTACGTCTTGGCAACGGGTTCACGCTTCTCGAATTCGATGACAGATTTTCCGAGGGGTTTCGAGAATAGCGACTGATGCTTAGTTAATCACAAGTTCTGGAGGTTGGGAAGTTAGGGAAGCTTACCGAGTAGTCTGTCTCAGGAAGGTTTTCAACACCTGGAAGGTTGCGGAACTTGAACAATCTCACCAAAGCCGCAGTTATGGCACCAAGCTGGACGTAAGCAAACTGTTCGCCAATGCATCTATGCCGTCCAGCGCCGAATGGAAGATACGGGCTATTAGTGCCTTTGGTGACTAAGCCGTAACCATAGTCGATTTTCTCTTCCTCCTCAGAGCTAGCAGCGATAACTTCATCCCAGCGGTGAGGGTTCCATTCAAGTGGATTAGGAAAATGCTCCTCTGATCTTGCAGTGACACCTGGGGAAGAGAGGACGTTGTGCGAAGTCGGGATCACGTAGGGAGTCCCCTCTACTGGCATTGGATTCTTGACTGCACGGATGATGGAATGAATTGGTGCATGTATGCGAAGAGTTTCTTTAATAACTTTCGCGTGCAAATCTAATTTCTGTAAACTCTCATACGTGAGCGAAGGCAGGTCGCTTCCGAGAACACGGAGCTGTTCCTGATAGAGCTCCTCCATCAAGTCAGGGGACGCTGCAAGATGCAGGACAATCCAAGCCGCAGTAGACGAGGACGAGTGCTGGCCAGCCATGAGTAAAGCGATCATCATATGAGCAATTTCTTCGTCGGGAACTGGTCTTCCATCTTTGTACACGCAGGACATAAGGTTCCAGACCATGTCTTCCGAGTCCTTTTTGCTGCCAGTCTTGCGGCGTTCTTTTATGATTTCCATGTATGTCTCCGTCATCCTTTTCTGGGCGGCATCGCGCTTTCGATTATGGGGGAGAGGAGCCCAGGGCAACATGAAGTTGATGGGGGCAAAACCCATATCGAGATCATGATACAATTCAGCAAATGTGGAATCGAACCTACTCCGAACTTCCTTCCCTTGAAGTGAGCGCGAGGCGGTGTAAATGGTAATTTCAGCAATTGTTTTGCAGACGTCGAAAACGCCCTTAGGGCCTTGAAATGCTGGGGAATTTTGTGCGAAATCTTCCACTTCATTTGTGATCAAGCGAACGTACGAGCGAAGTGCATCCGATGTAAGGCCAAATTTCACAAACTAAAATCGTTAACTAACTGGCATTTGTGTTACTGATGCTTTGACGATTTTTGCTTACTTTCTTCTGCTCCATAAGCTTAGCATTGGGGCAGTCGTACACCACATGCCGCCCAAACACAGGTGTCGTTAGAGGCGAATAAACCTCTTCGGCGCAGACATCTCGAAGCTTGCCATTCAAAATGAAGTCATTACCCTTGGTGCCCAAATAAACGGTGGTCTTCTTGCCGAGGAGAACGAATGTAAAGATATCCCCATACTATGACAATGAGAATGTCAGCGATAAGGACGAAGGCAGGCTCAAATATCTAGCGTACCTTAGTTCGGCAATTGGAGAAGAATTTGTACGGATCCATGCCATAGCTAATGGTGCTACCAATGAAAGGGAACCAGTGAAAGACCACAGGGGGTTCTTTGGGGTTTCTGAAGAGAAGCTGTCGCAAAACGTTGAGAACTACAGAGACCACGAGCAGTGATAGCGATCCCACGCCGGCAAGCGCCCATAATGACGAGTTTGAGCAACGCTCACATATGCTGTTGAGAAGGATAGCGAGGAGGCCCATGATTGTGGAGCACAACAGGGGGTGCAACTAAACACACGAACAGAAAAGCGATGTTACGAAAAAGGAAGAGTGGCTCGACCAGAGGTACCCTCCTGGGCCTCGTAGAAAGAATTGATTGAGAGAGGCGCGGTTGATACTTCTTTGAAACTTAGAAGAGGCAATGATTGAAAGATGAACGCGCCACCGAGTTTGGAGTGGGTGGAAAAGAGAGGTACATGCTTTTTAGGAGTGCCTTAAGTGGCCTCGACCCGCCCGCTGGTTTTCTTCCGGTCCAAGTAAAAAACCAAACTAACAAAGTGGACCAGGTACCTACCGACCGCCCCCAATACTACGAGGTATGTGTTCCGCGGACGCTGGGAAGAAACCCCTGGCGGGTCATCAGCCAGCGAATGGCAACAAGGCGGATTTCACATCACGCCACTTTTTGGAAATTCCCACCTTACGTAGATATGTAGCTTTCATCTTCGTCCTTTCTTTCTTTAGCTTTTTTTTTGTTTTTAGCAATGACAACTAATTACTGGCTGAATACTACTTTAGTAGTTACAATTATTGGCGCTCTTAGGTGATTCAAAGGAGTCCACGGTACCTGCATACCAGTTATTCAACCTGTTACAAGTCCCCGATTAGGGCAGCATATCATGGGTAATTTTTCAATACGGGGACATAGTACCTTGGCGCAAATGAATTTTGGTCGTACCATCTACTAATACGATTGAAGACAAGAAAACCAATAGCCCTGGTGTTAGCAGTAGCATGTTTTCACCGACTCTCTTGCAAGAGACGGCAATCAGCCGGTGGTATGGAATAGTCCAATCTTTCCTGACATACTGAGATAATTGTTGTGGTAACACCATGGTACAGGTTCTAGATAGCTGCTGGCCCGCAGACCCGACTGCCTTTAAATTCCTTGCAGGGTAGAGTAACAGCCTGGCATGGTTTTGGTTGGTCTTACCATACGTAATCCCCCGGAGTGTCTATGCTTCGACTCAGTAATGAATGCTCGTCGTTTCTTTCCCAACGCAGGTCTCTACAATAAAATATAACGGCTACCAATACCAGTAACCAAATGGTACACTTCCTCAAAAATGCACCTTGCAAGCCTTCATATGTATCGACTTGTGGGATCTTCGAACAACACTGGGTCCCCGCGCTCTCCAAGGTTGACAAAACCATTAGGAGCACTATTTCCATCCGGGGACGCTTCACGTTGTTTTTGAATAGCTTTAGCAGGACGGTTGTGCACACGCTTCCCGGCATTGTTCTTGTGGAAAACCTTGACAGGAGCACCGCCTCCCTCCAAGTGCTCACTGAAATGGATGTCATTGACACTGCTGAGAAGTGTTCTTTCACGTGCTATTTTCCGTTTCGAGAAGTCCAATTCCCCCAGAGCTCCGGTCAACCCATCTGTGCTATCGGAAACACTGGGATACTTCCCGGTAAGCCATGCATGCTCTAAACATTCATCTACTGTGATGCGTTTGTCAACTTCAACCGTGAGCATTCTGTCTATAAGATCCAGAGCTGGATCGCCCACAGAATCCCAGTAAGGCGACGGATAATCAAAGCGACCCATTTTGATCTGCTGCGCTAAAGTGTACGGGTTCTCGGAAGTATAAAGCTCATCGGAGAATGGAGGAAACCCGCAAAGGCATATATAGAGAACAACACCAAGGGACCAGATATCCACGGCCTTCGTGTATCTGCGACGGCGGGACTCCTGTAAGATCTCTGGCGCCACATCTACAGGATGAGTATCAATAATCCCATGATAGTAGAACTCGAGCAACTTACAGCTTGGCGTCCCACATCTACGGATGAGTAGCATTAGCTAGGGTCTCTGCACGAAAAGGACACCAGTTCAAGTGAAAGGGAGAAAAGGGACCGGAGATTGGCAGCATACAGTGTTGTGGTGAATGAATCTTCCCCAATAATCTTAGCAAGACCGAAATCACCAAGTTTCACAGTCAACTTCTTGTCTGCAACAAGAATATTCTCGGGTTTTATATCCCGATGGACAATCCCACGATCATGCTATCCGGCTAGGTTAGCAATTTTCATTGAGCCAAGGGAGACTTCATCAATACCAAATACTTTAACCCTTCGAAAAGCTGAACAAAAATATGGCGTGTTTCAGTCTCCGTGAATTTCTGCTTACTAACGATCAGGTTGAAGAGTTCTCCTTCCGGAGCAAGTTCAAGGACAAGGTAAACGCCGTCACTCTCGTCGAAGGTATCCTTCAGACATAGCAGGTTTGAGTGGCTAACACCCATTAACAGACCTATTTCTTGCTGTAAAGCTTCCGCCTGAGACTTCTGAGAATCTCCAGGACGTTTTTCAAACAACTTCACAGCGTATTGCGTTCCCGTAGCCCGTTCTGCACAAAGATAGACAGTTGCAAAATGGCCTTTTCCAAGTTGATGAAGAATTCTGTACTGCTGGCGGAACCCACTTGTATCCCTTGAGCGAGGATATCTGAAGATGAACCGGGCCTCGTCTAGAATAGTCACTTCATCACCATCTTCAAGTTCGCGGTGCTTGTTACGCCCAACAATCGCATCATTAATGAAGGTACCATTGCTAGACAAATCCTCCAGAATCGCAACAGATCCACCTTTTCTATTTTCCGGAAACACCAAGAAATGTCGATTAGACACGGTGGGTACGTTGATAACCAAATCTAAATATATTGGTGTCAGCCAACGAAAGTCATCTTATAGCTTACAGTGCTGCTTACCACATTCTGGATGGCGACCAATCAGGTAACCACCAGGAGGATGAGGTTTCACCTGTTTGTTTGCCGAGGCTTTGTTCTGTTGTTGAGCTCCCTTTTCTGCCTTGCCTTTGGATCTCGCATCCGTATGACTTTCACAACTATCCCGTTTTCTAAAAACAAGAGGCTTCCGAATCTTCTCGTCAAGTGGGATAAGATAGCCCCACACACCCTCAGCAGTCTCATCCTCGACTTCGTCGGCAAATGCTCTGGGTGGGTATACAAATTGAGAGAGAGCCTGCGTATCGCCAGGAGGAGACGACCATGCTTGGATTGAATCCGAATTGAACGGTGTCTGCTGGCACGCTTGGCTAGAACTGCCTGGTGGGGTGGCCGTAACATCTTTTCTGATGTCCGTCGCAGTTGAATTGTGTTGAGTAAGAGGCGTGGGTAAATACGAGTGATTCACCGGTGTACCTTGAGATTGGTCCTGTGACGTGGTTCTCTGGGAGCGTCGTGGTTTCTTTAAATCCTGTGCATCATGGTCTGTACTAACCTATACGGTAATGGCGTTGTTAGGCAGTTGGAATGAAATAGCCAAAGAAACACATACCCTGGTGCGTTTAAGAGAGCTCTTCTCAGTTTGCGGCGCCATTGCTTCCTAATAGTTTATACCCGCCTGGAAGCTAAAAACTGTTGAAGGCGTTTTACAGCAGCTAGCGATAACAATCGATTCAATCGTTTGGTAAATGCAAGGAGGAATGACGAAAAAGGACCTCGTCTCCTAGTAGAAGTGAATCAAAGCACTGCACAAGTATCAGATGATATTGTTTGTAAGAGAGAAGGAGAGAGAGTGTGTGAGTGGGTGAGTGTGTGTATGTGTGTGTTTGTGTATGTGTGTGTTTGTGTATATGTGTGTTTATGTGTGTTTATGTGTGTATGAAACAATAAGAAGAGAATAATTGTAGACACAAACGATTATTGTGTTGCAAGGTTAACTCGCGGCAGGTGCGTGCTAAGGAATTGAGTAAGACTTGGAGTTCTTCTGCGAGGGAGGTGCGCTAACGCGTAACTTTCAGGTACTTCAAACTACCTACTAATGAACTCATTTCTATCGCCAGCGGGCAGTGTCCTCCCCGTCTGCCTACTAATCAAAATTTTAAGCTTTCTGCAATAGCAGTAGGAAATCAAAATGGAGGTTAACTTTGACTTGCCCGGCAGGAAAGTATAGTGGTGTTAGAAGACATTCTATAACTATAAGTGTTACAATCGAAGAGTGAATGCGGTACGTGTTGAAAAATACGATGCATACATTACTAGGTTTTACGTACAGATATCAAATGTCGTACTTGTTGACTGTGACAGATTGCCCATAGATATAGTCTACCGAAGTAGGTGTTCAGGTTGGTTCGATCAATATCCAAATATCAAAGACTGCTGTACACATTATCAACAAGTGGTCGTGTCCTTGTTTGTACCTATGTACATGAACAGCTTGCCACGGGGCTAATACCCGAGGACCTAGGTCGTAATCTATTTAACTAAGTTACCTCCCACGTGGACCCGGGGAACACGTACATTACTATGTACAGCTCCGAGAGCCATTATCGTCAGGGGCATCTCACAGAATACTTTACTTTCCTTTCTTTCGTGACTGAAGGAACCAAGAAGCTATCTTCTCCTGCACTATAATTAGTCTGAATTTATTGCAAGAATGGATGAGTGAGTCACTTAATCCCATCCCTCGAAAAATCACTCGCGCTGATAGCAATAAAGGTTCTCCGCACATATTAGGTCTTCCGCGTTGGAGAAGCTTGCAACGCTAGCCGTTAAAGCACCGGAGAATGACGAGAACTCAGACATTACCCGCCTATCCCAGCAATTCCAGCATTCAGCACCTTATTCGAATGGCTTGAATGGTGTCTTACAGAATCAGGCGCCCACGTCGCGGGTGCCTATGGTCCGTCATCAGTCCTTGCATTTCATACACAAATCCAGAACATGTACACTGACTTTTGCAGGGTATCCGAGAATTCGATGTATTGATTGCGTTATGTAAAGCTTCTCCTTCTGTGGACAAGTTCGAGCATGCCTCTAAGCTGGTATCACAACTATCTCGGTACCTTCCTGAGGCCCACAGCCAGCTGTTCCACCCTTCACCTTTTTTGCATCACATAAAACCATCCCCTTGGGAGGCGCTTACATACAATATCTCCTTGGCTCTTCTTTCATTGGGCTCTAGATCTCGCTATCCGTCTCTACGAGAAACAGTCCTAGATGCTATTGATAAGTATCTAGAAAACTGCACCAAAGCTATTCAGGCTGCGAAACCTTTCCCGCGTTATTCTGGGACGGATCATAATGGCGCTGTGCATGAAGCCGTCTGTGTATTGTCGATTGTTGCTTCTATGGTTGGCTTTCTCGAAGCCTCGACTAGATTTAGTTTTTTCTGGACTGCCAACGAGAGGTTAAGGATCCTTGAAAACATGCGGTCAATATTGTCTGAGCAATTTATTATTGCTGTCGAGACAGCATCCTCTACGGTACGTAATGCAAGCATGTCAGACAACATACTCCGAGATTGGAGGAGATACTCTTGGCGCTATGCTGCCGATGGACGCCCTTTAGGAGCCGTGTTGTTGCAGGAAGTTTTCATGCGTTTTGTCAAAGCCTGTACAACATCACTTATTGGGGCACACGACGTGTCAGATGATGAACTTCTGGATGACTATATGAGCGGTGTTGGTATCGCCAGGAGCTACGACGTAGACGAAATATCTCTCATCAACCGTACGGCTGAAATCATCGATGATCAGATCAAGCTCTTAGAGGACGGCTCTGATTATTTGCAGCTTGGATCGCCCTGGCAGCAACGGCTTACCTTTTCGGTAAAGGCGCTCGCTTTCATTGGGTACCTCCATTGTGTTTTGAGTGGGAAAGCAAATAGCGAAGACTTTTTCTCTTGGCTAGAGAACACCTTAATGGATCCAAACCAAATGTCATGTCTCGAACTAGCAACGGCGACCATGAAAAGTATAGCAATAGTTGCAAGGATGTCACTGAACAGTGCTTCTTCTGGCAGTCGCTCTCTCTTGAGGTTCATTGTTGAAGGTGTTCCAGCTGGGCCCACGGCCGCTGTTGCTGCGAAATGCCTTGCTCAGGTTCTTGGTATCTTGTCTCAAGATGCTGTCATCACGACCTTGTACTCATTGGGAAACGTTTTAAGTCCCGGCTCAGGCACTGAGAAGGCGTATCATGGGCAGTCAATGGGTGACACTCCTGGTCATGGAAATACTTTCGCTAATTTTTCACATGTGAAACGTGACAGCGAGACCACACTTTCGGTTATTGGTGAGGAAGGCGGCTTACATTACAGAAGTGTTATCCACGCCATCGTGACGATTGCCACCCACTGCAACGACGAGAAAATATGTGCATTGGCACAATCAATGCTACTGCAGAAGATCGGAAAAGTCAGTGCAGTTGTTGACTCCTATATTATTAAAGAAACCGCTGCACTGTCTTTAAGCACTGGTCAAGCTGAATTCCAACTTCTGCTCAAATTCTACGATCGCGCCTATCGGGATGGGATAACCAAGGGACATAGCAATGTTGTCAACGCAGTTCAGAGTGCGATGGTGTACCTTTCTATTACACTGCAGAAAGATACTCAACTCTACAGGACATATTTAATCCATTTGTTGGAAAGTATCGTAAATAAGGGAGATGCGACTGATTTCGAAAACGAACGGCAAAAAGATATCGCCTTAGCCCCTGACGATCTCAGTTTTATTCTGAAGCCGCTAGCGTTGCTGGTCTCCGACAAAGGCACCCCACGAAATTGCCCAGATATAACGGGCTATGACCAGGACATATCTACTCTCTTTCGCGATGCGTGGTTCAACATCGCCGTCCATGGGATATCTATTATCTCGGCTGTTGCTCGGAACCATATGAAGGAGCTGCGCTTGCTAGCGAAGCATTCCCCACCTCTTGTTTCTGAAGATCGCATGGAGATGCTTGAAAGTGACGTGGAGCTTAATACAATTCTCAGACGTGGAATGGGACCACAACGCCTCGTGGAGCAAAAAAAAAACTTGACGTCGGAACTTCCCAGTCGGGAAGCTGAGATAAAGCGCTTGAACTATCCTAAAGCGGTTTTTCTTAATGCGGCATTGTTAGTTGAGAATCTTCGCGCATCATCAGGAGACTGCACTAAAGTCCTCAGTTACTTCCGAGACCCGGCTTTAACTACAGTCGAGATGGCCAGTTGTATGACTACAATTGCAGAGAAAGTAGTCAACACTTATCTCGTTTTGACTCTGTCCGGCAAACACGAGGATTTCTCGGTTCCGTTCTTGTCAAAAGAGCTGGCTAAGTTCTTTGTGGCCTGCTGTCACCGCATAGAAAGGGTGCAGTACGTGGCCGTGCTCTGCGCTAATAATATCATAACAGAGTGCCCCTCGGCTCTATGCGAAAAAGACTCTCTGTTTGCTCTCTTCGAACTATTGACCGTTATGTGGCAGGCGTGCGTTGAAGAAGAACTTGATGAATTCGAGTGGAAACCGTCGTTTACTTCTCCAACAGGACTTGTCAAGGTTGACTTACCTGACAACTATCACTTCAGGAAGAAGACTTTGGAAGTGATTCTTGAACGAGCCCGGGCCTGGGTAACGACCGTAATGGATATCGCTCCCCTAGATATCAAGGGTCTTCTCCAGGTATGTCCCTAGCCTGCTTTTAAAGCAATTATCTTACCGAGAGCCAGACATATTTATCTGCATCTGAAGACAACCATGGCTTTGGCAATATCTCTATGGGTCGGTCGTTTGCACTTGAGATGGGATCGCTCATCTCCAAAAGTGATCAGCGGCTTGGTAGGCTCCACAGTCCACCTTCTTGATTTACCTCTAATGCGGCTATTTCAACTTAGGATTAATTGACCTCTACGGTGTTAACAAAGTAGATGTTGCGTCTGACTTTATTGCCCAATACACTACCCGCCAGAAATATCGGCATTCAGATGCACACTCATCCAAGCCTTTCGGGTGGAAAAAGGACGGTTTGTTATTTCGCTCTGTTTAAAGCATCTGTTGAGCTAACATTGTAGCTGTAGGCCATGAAACTGATACTACTGCAGTATCGCTGCTGAAATCGAATAAGAATTTCGAGAACAAGATATCCTACCTATATGAACAGATCAAGTTGGGGAAGGAATTTCAGCTTGTGGACATCCGGGATGAGCTACGACGGGCTGCTGCTCTTTTGTGCAGTGAAAGCAATTGTCTTCCATCCATATCTCATTACCTAGTTGCTTTGCCTTTTGAGATCTTTTCGACGGAGTCGATAAACCTCGGGATCTCCCTTTGGCTGGGGGCGATCTACGAGAACCCGAGAGTGGAGTCGAGAATTCTGGTTGAAGTAATTGAAGCTTGGGAAATGACGATCTTGCGAAAGAAGGGTCTATTCGACCCATCTTTCGAGTAAGCTTGCTATCCCTGTACCTTGTACTGAAGCCGACTAAATTCTTCATAGTTACGTAGACCCACTATATGCAAAGATCGAGCTCTTACCAACCGATAAGGCTTTTATGCTCCAAAGTCAACAAAAGGCTCACAGAATTCTTTGCCCACACTTACTCGTTCTCCAGTTTTTCGAAAGCCACTTCAGCGCTATTCGGCTAGGAAACCTACAAGATCAACAACTATTCTGTCGTCTCATTGACAAGACCACTGTGAGCCTCATGCAAACGAACGGACATCCCCTGTCTCGCGAGCTGCACTTTCGGATTGTTCTGTTTGGTCTTAAAGTATTGAAGCATTTCAGCTCCTCGGACCCAGCCGCTTCGTGGAAATTGAAAGATCAACTCTTGTCAGCCGCTCTGAGTTGGTTTAGACATCTGCCCAGGTATGCATTTGGTTTTTTAGGTGCTACAGGGGCTATTTTCTAATCTATACATTTTAGATGGTCTTTTGGAGGTAATAGGCTGCAAATAAAGACTGAAGACAAGGTCCTTGGGGACGTCGCTATTGCTTTGGAGAACGTTTCTAGTGTGGCTTGTCACACGCTCGGGCCGTATAAATCTTTGCAGGCCAAGCAAGACCTGCTTCATGCCCTTCTTGAGAATGAGAGGTCACGTCTCAAAGTTTGGTTATATCCTTTGGATCAGGACCGTAGAAACTACATGTCACCGGCTTCTGGAAACAGGAACTTTACGGAGGTTCGTTGATTTTTCTTAACAGCATGCTATTCCCCCTTTAGCCTCTCTTGCTTTCCCTGTCTCCCTTTCTGCGCGCGTGCCTTGCTTTCCTTGCCTTTTTTGGTGGGATCAAAGGCATTGTGTCAAATATCTCGACACCTCCGGTATGACGTATCTAATATCTACTACAGGAAGCTGTGAATTTACTACGGCTGGCTTGGGCTGAAGATCCGGGATTAGCCATACAACTTGCCGCTCGTTTCCCCTCCGTCAAATTGAAGAAAGATATCCGTTGGTTGCTTCTTAACTTCCCGGAAAAGGTCATTGATGAACCCAGTAGCCTTGAGATCATATTCGGTGTCGCACTCCCTGCAGACATCTCATTCCAATTGAAAGTGGGTTTGCCCGTCTATAACCTATAAACCGTCTCCAAGTCTGATCTCAACAGTATCTGCTCTATTGGGCCCCCGTGAACCCCACCGAAGCTCTAACATATTTCCTCCCTGCTTATGGGAATCACCCGTTCATTCTGCAGTACGCGATGAAAGCCTTGGAAAGTCATCCCATAGACGTCCGTTTCTATTTTGTTCCGCAGTTAGTCCAGGCTCTTCGATATGATGCACTTGGCTACGTAGAGCGTTATATCATGGAAACGGCTAAGCAGTCTCAACTATTCGCACACCAGGTGATATGGAACATGAAAGCCAATTCATACAAAGATGAAGACTCTCAAGTTGTGAGTAAAGTGGCCCTTATTCCGGGTGATTTATTAACATAGGTAAAACAGCCGGACCCCCTTAAGCCGACCCTTGATAAATTTATGGACACCTTGATTGCCAGCTTCACTAATGAGGAGCGCGACTTCTACGAAAGGGAATTCTCTTTCTTCAATGACATCACCGGTATTTCAGGGAAGCTTCGGCCGTACATCAAGAGAAGCAAACCCGAGAAGAAGGCAAAAATTGAGGAAGAGCTCCGCAAAATCAAGGTAGAGGTGGGTGTTTACCTCCCTAGCAACCCTGATGGTGTTGTTGTTGGTATCGATCGCAAGTCCGGAAAACCCCTTCAAAGCCACGCAAAGGCACCATACATGGCAACTTTCAGAATCCAGAAGACAAGGACTCGGCTTGATACGGGAGGCTCTATTACTTCTACGCGAGAACACGCCTTAACTCAGAATCAAGTAGCGAGCTCGGACGCGGACCAAGAGACCTATGAAGTTTGGCAGTCGGCTATTTTCAAAGTTGGCGACGACTGCCGTCAAGATATGTTGGCCCTCCAGATGATTGCTGCTTTTCGGAGCATCTTTACTAGTATCGGGCTTGACGTGTGGGTATTCCCTTACCGGGTAACTTCAACGGCCCCCGGATGTGGTGTCATTGATGTTCTTCCCAATTCAATATCTCGTGATATGCTTGGCCGTGAAGCAGTAAATGGGCTTTATGACTATTTTGTTTCTAAGTACGGCGGAGAGGATTCCATCAAATTCCAGGAAGCACGGACCAATTTTGTCAAGAGTATGGCGGCATACTCTGTTATATCCTACCTGCTACAGTTCAAGGATCGACACAACGGGAACATCATGGTCGATGATGCCGGTCACATTATACACATTGACTTCGGATTTTGCTTCGATATTGCGCCTGGAGGCGTCCGCTTCGAGCGTGCGCCTTTCAAGCTTACTTCGGAGATGGTTGCCGTAATGAGTGGTACTCACCACACACATACTCATGCCCCCGGAGCTAGCTCTTATAACCCAACAAGCACGCAACCATATCGGTGGTTTGAGGCCTTAGTTGTGAAGGCATTCCTTGCATGCCGCCCGTATAGCGCTAAATTAGCTCACATTGTTTCCTTGATGCTTGACAGTGGTCTTCCTTGTTTCAAGCCTGACACGCTGAAGAATTTCCGAGACCGATTTGTTCTAGAGAAAAGCGAAAGGGACGCGGCTGAGTATATGCGAGAGCTTGTCCGCAAATCCTATATGAGCGTCTCCACCAAGGGTTACGATCAGTTTCAGCTATTGACGAATGGCATCCCTTACTAGGACGGTCAGAAGACTGAGTCTCTAAGCACCAACCTACATATATTTTACTTGTTTGCCTTTGTTCCCCCTTCCCTCTGTGTGTGTGCATAGGTCCTCTTGTACCATTGTAAATATTAAACAAACCAGTACACAAATTACTGGATAGCACACGCGAGTCTTGATAGCTACTCGCCGCCACTTGTCTATTTTAGTCCCATTAAGAAAGAGCCGAAAATTGTCATCCGAAACAAGCTCACTCTCTGGGGATGCAACGACTGAAGATTAAAGCTTGGCACCCTGGCATTACGACTGAGAATCAACCTTCACCTCGTAAATCCCGGCTTACAGCATTCTTATTAGTTGGTTTGTCTGCGGTGATCTGATTTTGGTGCTCTGGTGGTACAGGGACCAAAGACAGAGTTGTTCTCTTTTGAAGATCGCAGAAATACCTTGAAGGTTTTATCAGTAAATTCCTAGGTCAGACAAATGGGCCAAAGATAGTTATAGTATCTCCTCTCGGGACAAGCAAGTGTACAATACTGGCCTACGTCTGCTGGTCCGACTCGCATGGCTTATTTAATGATTTATTAATCTCTGATCTTTCCAAATCCCGAATATAGCGAGTTTCTGTCTCTATACAACTAGTCAAAGAGTGTATAAGCTCACCCGTCTTCAGGCACCCGGGTCCAGAAGTGGTTTGCCTCTGGTCGCCTTTATTATATAGGTTATATGCAATGTTTCTGTTGCCGTACTGCTGTAGGTAAATTATCACAAATGGCTCTTTCTCGGGGTCCTATTTATTACATTCAATATCAGACCCCCCAGGGTGCATCAGAAAGCTCCTTGCTGACATCTCAAAGCCTATCTGACGAACAGGCGCCTGGACCCCCGAGGCCCTCATCTTCGGGACTTCGCCCCTGGGAAGCGATGCTATCCATCGTTTTCCGATACAATGCGAGACAATTATCAACTTAGAGAAACTCGAAAGGAGGTTCGGCCATTCCCCCGGATAAAGAAAAATATACACAGCAATGTGGGCAGAAACCCAGCATATTCATGGAGTGTTCAAGGCACACACCATAATGTATAGCCTGACTCAAGATTGCTTTAACACAGCAAACACACGGTTACATCCACTTTAAGCTATACAGACAATGACATGCACCAAGTGAAAGTCGGGGCTCATCATTCCTCTCTAGTATGTGTATAAGAATAGCGATAAAATGTAATTGGCGCTTCATTCTGTTACCCAACAACTTGCTGTACTAAAAGAAAAGAAAAAATAGACAGGTGTGGCAATAGGAACAAAATCAGAGGAAATGAAAGGGGAAAACGAATAGAGAAACTCTGACACTAACATCAATAAGCTCCTAAAGGTCTCTTCTTAATGCGCGTTAGTGCTGTTTCTGCAGTTTGGTCGTCTCAGAAGCATAAGATCATTGAACATATAGTCTGACCAGCAGCATCCTAATAAAAATAGACAGAAGACAAGCATAATCTGAATGAACAATATGATCATCACCACTAGACATAAGGCGGCTTAGTAGCCTAAATCGGACTAGGTTCGCTAGCTACTTTCATGATCTCTCCCTTTCCTTCTTCCTTGTTGACAACGGGCATGAGAAAAATTCAGGACTGTTTGTGACACCGGTTGTGATGTATAGTTCATTCCTCCAGACGAAACAGATATAGT
Organism: Aspergillus hancockii; assembly: GCA_001696595.2. Taxonomy (NCBI): domain Eukaryota; kingdom Fungi; phylum Ascomycota; class Eurotiomycetes; order Eurotiales; family Aspergillaceae; genus Aspergillus; species Aspergillus hancockii. The sequence continues at coordinate 172,770 of MBFL02000018.1, read as the reverse complement.
TTTTCAAGTATAAGCGTGGCCAACTGATGAACAGTCCATATTGATTTGCGTTACAATTGCAAAGTAGAATATTCGATGTACTGTTTGTTGACCAGATCACCGGCGTTTCTTGATTCCTTATCATCAATACTCTCACCTTATTTTTATCTCCCTCCCTCTATCCTACGCCTCCTCTTCCTTCCTTTTCGGGCGAGAGTCGGGGAAGGACAGAACAGGGACAGGGGTAGAGAGACAGATGAATAGAGGGAACCCAGTGCCGCTAGTCCATGAAGTCCCCACGGAGAATCTTCTCCTGAAAGAAGTCTGGTTTATTCTGTCGGGGTTGCTTGGGCATTTCACGAGATGGTTGCTCCATTGAAGCAATAGATGCTGCCCGCTGATGCTGCCCAGACTGGTTCATGTTGGCTGTTTGCTGGCTTTGAGGCGCATTTGGGGAAACACTCCCAACTGACGGAGCGCGCTCTGCCCGGCTTCGAAGAGCTTCAGACCAATTGAAGCCTTCGCCTAATGGTCGCCAAGACGCGTTAGATCTATCGTTCTGAGAAAAGACTTTATGTGTACTTGCGGCAATTGTGCCAGTGGGTATATTGACAGAAGTGCTGATGGCCGGTGACGCATTCGGGCACCCTCCAGCCACGGGTGACCTAGGAGAGGGATATCTACCATTGCCTGTGCTTCCTCCACGGACATCTCGCAAGGCTTGTGCACCAAATGAGACCCGTCGTGCAAACGGAGAGCTTGGAGTGGCGCTAGGAGGGCCACTTTCACTGTCCTCCATGACCGCATCCTCAAAGCTTGCCGAGTTAGATCCCATAGAACTAGACACGCTACCATGTCGGAAGTTCCTGGCTCCGAATGGAGAAGTCTGGGTTGGTGAGCCCGAAAGCCCCAGCGTAGTGATGGACAATCTTCGCCCATGTTGTGACTGTGCGTTGGTTACGGCACTAGTCATTGAACTTGTCGGGACGCTTGAAGTTGCCCCCTGGCTCCCGGACTTCGACAAATACTCAGCCAAGCCGAGGCCCGAGGCCAAGGAAGCCCGACGCTGTCGCGATGATGGAGGAACAGAGATGGGAGAAGTCGAGCGATCGTCTGGCATTATATCAAGGTAGGGGGTAGATAATACTTAGGGGACTGGATGATATGGGGCGGATATTATAATAAAGCGTATTGAAAAATTGTCAATGGGTTGATAAACACTTAGACGGGCAGGCTACCCCTTCTCACACACGAAATAGTAGGTGCAGGTAGAAGACTGGGGGTTCTCGGTGCCTGATCACAAGCTGAAGTAGTGTATATGCCTTATGTTTCAGAACGTCAGAGTATGACGTCAACCCCAGATCAATAGCCGGTAAGGAGAGGACGTAGCGCAGTAAAGGAGAAGCCAGTAATCTTTTAGGGGAATATATGTAGGGAAAAGTCTGCGGAGATGCGCCAGTCAGCCAGATATGTCATACCAAAGACACCTGAATATGAATATATTCTCAATGAGGCGATAGTATCGGAGGCAGGAATGATTGAAATGCTGAAGCGGCCGTGATAGAAGAAAAAAAGAAAGAAAATGGAAAGGAAAAGGATAGGGAACTTCCTTCAGCGAGGATGAATACAAGATGCTACTGATTATAGGAGATGAAATGGAAGGGATTGAGGGGAAGAGGGAAGAGAGGATGTGGGGAGAAGAGTGGGATATCATGAGATATGATCGACCAGTTGCAGCGTGAGTGGAGCTCCCAGTGTTTGAAGGTTCCGGGGAAGCATTGATTGAATTGTTTCTTGGCACAAGACTCACCAGCGTTAATTTTGATTAGTGGGAGGCGGAGAGGAAAGGCTACCAGACCGGGAGCTCCCAAGGATGGATTAACCAACTGATGAGGAGCTATGCAGTAATTTTTCAATGACAAAAGCGGAACAGAGAGGTAAAATAGTAGGTTTAGGGAGGCGAAGGGCGGAGAGTGATCAAGACCAAGTAAAACTCTAGTACCTGTCTTCCATCCTGGAGAGGGGAGAGATGAAAGAACCAAAAAGAACAATCAATCAACCATGTCTTTTTGGGTTGGGGGATCTCTAGTGTCCTGTCCTATATAAGGTTTAGCTAACTCTACCCCACAGTCACAGCTCCGTCTTTCTCACGCTCACTCAAGGTTTGAGACTGGACTTCTTGACCGTGGGCCAGAATTGGTCTAGCCCCCTTCGGTTGGATCTGGGGCAAAAGAGGGAAAAAAAAGCAAATAAAAGAAAAGAAGACCCGATGATTCATCTCATCCATTCATGACTATTGATGACCTCAATATAATATTGGCTTAACTAATATCATGTACTATTATTATCTTATTTAGAGATGAAAAGAGGAAAAGTAGATTTTTTAAGAGATACAGAGTATAAATAAGGCTCAAGTGTGTTCATTCTGCTACATCGTGGACCTACCGGATCACATGTCAGTCACCCGAGAGATGGGCCGTCATTCTAGGTACTTGCCTATAAGGGCTTAGGCTGTCCTGCTGACGCAGAAATGATAAGTTGCCAAGTAATGCTAGTTGTATCCAATTAAAGCTTCGACTCTTCCAATCGAGCTGAGATGGCTGGTTAGCAGCTAGTAGAAGTACGCTTCTACCTACTATCTTATGATAAAAGGTATTATTAGCTCAGCTTGCACGTTCGGTAAATAAGCTATACACCAAGATTGTCAGCCGAGCCTCCACTTCGATTTCTGATCTCAGATATATAATGTTGAACACGAATAAGGAGGTAGCAATCATCATATTTGTCATTCACCAAGGAATCAGAGCTCACCCACACTTCAGTTGCTTTTCCTACCCTTAACCCCACCATAAATAATCCTTAAGTAGTATATACGTACTACCAGTAGTGTTACCAGTCCATACCTACACCATTGATCCCTGTCCGCTTAAAGTCGATCACGGTTAAGCTACATATCCTTGAGATCTAATAACTTCGGGTAACCCTTAAGTGTTTACCCCTTCTACTAACCTTAGTACACAATAAGCTGTTCAGTTATCACGCCAGACATGATGTGGAATCGTGCTCACAGCTGAGTATCGCACTGGGTGTTAGGCTGAAAAATGCAGGAAATTATCTATCCATCCATTCAGAACTGCCAAGTCAATATACATATGTAAGCCCCCTCCCAAGTTTCCAGCGACATTTCGTCTCTATACACGAGAAGACCCCATTAAACAAAGAATAAATCTATACATGCACCTGTAAAATTACGGATTAACTGCCAATTTGAGATTAATTCTATTTCCTCCCCCACATCCCACAATAATACTCCAACCTGTGGGAGATTAAAGTTACGCTGGGAACTACGAGAAGGACAATGTATATCTCTTCTTGTCCTTTTTTGTTCTCTCTCTTCCTTGTATTTCTTATTCTAGTGTTTCTCTTCCGGTTCCTCATGTAAGGAGAAAAAAGAAAGGAAAGGAAAAGAAAAGAAAAGAAGTTGATGAAAAAAGAAAAACTGACTCACTTATTTTTTGCATAGGACTGAAAAATGAGGGTTTCTGGGTTCTAATCGTGTGCTTCTTTGAACATCAAGTCTACTTGGGGGAGGAGGGGGTCTTTTCTTCTTTTTTCTGTCCTTTGTTGTTGTTTACCCAGGATAGGGAGCGTGGAACAACTGCACAAGTCTTTCCCCAACAGCCGGCTCAATTTCCGTGCCATCCCGGGCGATTTTGATTTCTCGATTTGCATTCCAAGGATTTCGCAAGCCTCGTGTGCGATGAAAAGGGACTCGTTCAGTCGAGAGCCATTGAATCCGGAACGGTTTTCCGATAGATTGGAACCCTGATTCTGCTACCTCCTCGACCACTTCCATGAGATTCTTTTCAAATTTGCCTCCGTCCTCATCTTCTGATGAATCGGCTTCCCAGAATATCGTGCCCCGCGCAAGGTCGTTGATTATGCGTCCATCTGGGGCAGTAGATGTCGCTGGAGTGGGTGTTACGTCTAAATCCTCGGGTTCGGCGTGAGTGTGGTTAGGACGGGGCGGCTTCTCCATAACCAAGCCGTCGTCTTCTTGGATTGGCGACACCATCCGAGCGTACCCATAATACTCACCAGATTTATTGGCGGAAAAGATAAGGTAGACGTTATCAGCAGTCTAAACTCCGTCAATACTGGTTCATTGTATTGTATTTTTGTTACCTCAACCACCTGCCCCCCTCCTATGTAAAAACAAGACTTACTTGATAGGCTTGGTTCAGGTTGTCCTCATTGTGAGCCTGCGTCGCCCAAATTCCGCTTTGTCGACTCATTTGGAGGCCATCCATGGTCAAGCTTTTGACAATAAAATATCTGTTGGGCACCCGAAAGTTCGAATGTCTACTCTCAGGTAACCCTTCTATCGACACATTCTTAGTTATCTCATTGTTTGTACTGTCGGCGCCATTCGCGGTTTGGAGGGACATTGGGACAGAAGCGCTCGACGTATCGGTCTGGGAAGCAGGGGACAGTGACCCCCTGCGCAGGCGACAAACAAGGCGCGCCCCATGGAATCTGGAATCGTGGAACCTCGATAGTGCAGCAAGACAGGCCACCTCGGTCTTATAGTTGACAAAGGCGCAGTTGCTTTTCGATATGAGAAAAACGCTTTCAACATCTTTGGTGGCGTCCTGAGAGAAGTAGTCCTTTAGGTCATGGATATCTGTCCCGGGGGGGAGATTGCCAACCCATAAAGCATGACCAGATTGCTTTGGTTTCCTTGGGGGTCCTCGTGGAGTTGTGGGGCCCGGAGAATTGATTGTAAGTGTATTTGAATCTGCCAGATCAGTGTCAGCCTGAGATAGTTGTATATTCTGGACCATGGCTCCTCCTGCGCAACGATTTCCTTTTTGCTTACCCAATGAGGAAGGCTGGGCTTGAGCAGGTTTCATCGGAGTGGAGCCGTCCACGATCGTCTTTGAGACATCATACTCCGAATCCAAGGTACGTGACTTGGTTTCTTTTGAGGGAGCTGCTGATGCTTTAGCGGTAAAAGCTTGCTCATTTCGAGATGGAGCATGTGAATGCAAGTGGATCGTCACATTTGGCTGAACTGCAATCGGCCCTTGAGATGCCACGTACGTGGGCGGAGCGTAATAACCCTGCCCATATCCGGTCGGAGCCCCCGCGTGTGCTGCCGAGTTATAGCCTAGCAGCTGGTATCCAGGGGCGCTATGTTGAAGAAGCGTATGTTGATTTTGCTGCTGCTGCTGCTGTAGATAGTTTGAATATGTATGAGGAAACGGTTGATTGAAAGGTATATTCATATTTGCTGCTGTCTCAGGATACACCAGTAACGGATGCATTGGCGAGTATATAACTCCATGGCTAGGAGCTGTAGGGAAAAAGCGCTGCGGCACCTGGTGCTGATCCAGAAAAACCGTGTGAGTTGGATGGCCGGGTAACGCAGATCTCGTGTCGCTCGTGGTCAGCATCGCTGAAGGCGCACCACGGCCACTATGTCTCACATAAGTAGTCTGCTCGGGATAATCGTTTACATTTTGCGGTCGAGTATCCTGCCAGAATTCTATGTCTGGACAAGTGATCAATCTCAGTATTGGGTTATATTGTTCCTTGGTTAAAGTAGAGGGTATGTACCAGATTGTTGGGGCGCCGTTGCTGAGAAATGACCTTTCTGAAAACTTGGAGATGCACTGCCACCTGGTGCTGCTGGTTTTGGCCCGCCCAAAGGAGCATGATCTGTAGAGTTCGTCATGACAGGACCTAGAAGACCAGAAGCACGGTACAAGACGCAGATCCTCGACGAGGTTAGTCAAGCATGGTAAATAGTGCCAATCGTCTGATCGGGGGAGTTTACAGTACATACCTTTCCAACGTTCTACCTGCGTTCAATGGTTCTATGAAGCCGTGGTAGTACTCCACTGCAGTAACTATGACATGTCGAAGCGTTAGACAGGTGATATGACTTTCTGAAAAGCAAGATTTCAAACTCCTCTAGAAACAAGACCGCCAGGTAAAAAAAGAGACTAGTGAATGATCACGGACGGGGTTCCAAGAAAGGGAAGAAGGGAAAGAAAATAGTGTGTGAGAAAGAGAAAATTGGCGCATGTGTGCGAGTCTCTCCTCTCTCCCTAATACAGCAAAGGCGATCCCACTGAAAAATAAACAAGATTCTTTCAATGAGACCAGTGAGGATGAAACTAAAGCCACATAAACACAGGGGAAACCAAGGGGAAGTACCAAAAGTGCAAGTACTGCTTCTCGGGATCAGAAAGAAGCCCAGGCTGACCGCTTAGTGGCAACGCTGGGGGTTCCCTTTAAAGGCACGATTGTAATAGAGGGGAAAGGTGGGCTGTTGACACGGGCCTAAGTACAAACAAAATGCACGCACACACGCACAACCCCATTAGCATGATCCCACCCTCCACTCATACCTGAATCATAGGGTAATCGTCAGGATAAGTGGAGAATGGTTAGATGGAATTGATGGAGGCAATATTTCAAGGGACAGATATTCCAGAAGAGCAAGGCTATAATTAGCTGTGGGGATAGAGCACATGGGGCCCGTGAGAGCCAGAGCCAGAGCCAGAGCCAGAGAAGAAGACCGAGAGGACTGTATGTAGACTTGTAAAGGCAGTGATGGTTGCAGCTCTGCTTGAGAAGACGATCACGGCAAGACGTACATTAAGAAGTGGATGGTGGACTTAGTGCCCTTTTGTATCACGTCAAAAGGGGAGAGAGCATCCAGAGGGGGAAAAAAAAGGAAGAAGAAAAAAAAGAAAAAAAAGGCACTCCTCTTTTAAGCTCTCATCAATTCTTGAGGCCCCTTGCGATAGAAAACCCAAGAAGCACAGGCCAAACAGACACAAATATGACGACTAGCTAAAGAACCGAATATGTAGAGAAGGATGATGGTGCATCCCTGGATAGAAAGCGGGTGTTGAACGCTGGAGGAGGAAGAGAAATAAAGCCACCAACGGTATAGAATAAAACCGACTCCTCACCTCTATTTTTCAGGGTAACAGATCTGGATGATTGACGGAGGAAGAATGATTAGATCTCCACTTTGTGGACAGAAAAGATATGTATAAGAATAGGATGGGGACAGCTGGAAGAATCGAGCCTTGGCGATTGGCAGTTTTCAATCTTCAAATTGACACCAAAGTGGATAATACTGTGGATGTGGTTTTGACTTCTTTCGCAGACGCACATCCACTAACACTGCGGCAGTAAATTCAGTATGAAGAGAAGGAGAGAAATGTATAATAAATCTGGGAAAAAGAACGCTCCACACTCAGCAGAACCCGCAAAGGATCACTGTCAAATTGTGGATAAGACTTCCGGTGTGGAAAAGAACGGCGCTCTTCGAGACGTGTTCGTCTGGGCTCAGATATAGGGCTAGTAATATATCGGTAAGAGGGGAACTGTACGGTGGCGGCCAGCCAGCTAACGGAAAATATAATCCAATAATCTGCCAGACGCATGAATCGTGAATTTGCTGCTTCTTTCTCGTTAATTTTCGCGCTTTGCCTTCTATCTAGCCTTGATATTTGCAGCCGTGGCTGTGGCCCGTGAAGAAATATCCACAAGTGAGGCTTCGGCTTCTAGACCCCTCGATTGCCACAGTAAAGCCAATGGCTTGACCAACGGGCCACGAGGGTTCTAGATGGAGATGAGATTGGAGTGGTTAATGATAGGGAATCGAATTAGAATCAGGAATTAGTTCAGGGCACAATGGCTGCAGTCTTCAGTCTTTCCAACGAGTGGGGAGATCCGTGACGGGTCTAGTATTGTGATGTATAAACCACAAACTCTGAATATTATGATTGATTGTAAGCGTTTGTCTAAATCGACGACAGAAGATCCGAACGGTTGTTTACAATTATAGGGAGGAGGAAAGAGAAAGGGAACAGAGAGGGGGTGGGTAAAAAAAATAATGATAAATAAAAAAAAAGAGTATAGCGTAGTCAATCAAAAAAGGAGTGAAGAGATGGTATGAAGATGCAATAAATGAAGTCGATGGCTGGGGTCTTGCATTGGTGATTGGTTACCGTTGTTATGTCCCCTGACCCGGTGGGAACGACGGATCCATGGTCGCTTCGACAACTTGAAATATTAATACTGATTGCAAGACTAGATGGGGGTTTAGGCCCAGTCGGCATACTCAACGAGCGTGATCATACCCTAGTGGCAAATGCTCGGGGAGGGGGGATGGGGAACTGAATTCCACTGCCTAAGTGTTGATCATATTTAGATTGATAGACATGAAGCGATGGATCTGTGGCTGTAATCACGATTGACAGGTGCATAAAAAAAGGTATTTCAAAGGAAGTGAGTAGCGTATTGATCTACACGCATACACACGCGCACACAAGTCAACAAGGATCCACAGTGGTCTGACTGCATCCAGCATTATGGTTAGTTAAGAGTATAGGCACTTTGCCGTTCCGATGACTGACTGGCGCCAATAAGCAATGAGGATCTACCTTACTGAAGAGCTCGATCGTCAGTGGGCACCATGATCAATGCATGGGGCTGTAATACTATAGAAGTGAAGTCAACAAATAAGACAGATGATTATGAGAGATAAGGCGAAAATATTTAGAATAAATCTTTTTTATCTTTTCTGTAAGTAGAGAAATTGAATAGGTGATCTTACCTAGGTACGCCAACTACCAGTAGAATCATAATGGAACAGTTGTCGCCATGAGTAACAGTGTGGGGTGAGGATGCAGTCCATCAAAGCAACCAGTGTCATGCACTCCGGACGATCATGGGAATCACAATTAATCCGATGTGTTAATTTGGGAAGAAGACGAGAGAAGCCAAAGCCAAAGGGGTATGTATCACACCAGAGGGAAGAAAATATCACATCATTACTTCGTATAAAAATAACCCATCTCTTGTACACAGTTATGAGTCAGTCCCACCTTGAGGGGTGAGAATTTGGTTGATCCTAACCAAAGATGGAGGGATATCAAAATCATAACGGCAGGGGGGTACATTCCCACTAGGGCCCGATCTCCATGCTGCCCAGTAAGAACAGTGGAAGATTTCTGATGGGCTTCGAGACACACTTGGCTGGGTGGATGGTCCACTGTCGGATGGAGACGTGGCGCTGGGGCGCAACACCAACAGCACCACTTTTATCATCTCGGCCTTTGTCCTCTCGGTGCGGGTCTGTTCGAGTGGGAAAGGCAGTTTAATCTTCTGTGATGAGGTGTGTGTCAGACAGACACCCTTTTCCTCAGACAGCGATGAGAGGGAAAAAGCAGAAAAAGCAAGAGAGAGAAATGAAAGGAAGCATAATGAGCAAATAGTCAGAGCTAGAGTAACTTTCGATTACATCACCAATTTCGTGGCTTTCCCCCCAAACCCCAAGAAGGGGAAGGGGTGGGGGGGAAGCCAAAAAAAAAAAAGAAAAGAAAAGAAAAGACAGTTATGTGCTCACTGCAGCTCAGGAATTCCTTCATGGTAGTAAAAGGGAAGGATGTCGAACCGGTGCTCCATAAGCTCCAAACCAGCCTCCAAAAGCCGAGTGAATTTACTGGATGAGTCCCCACCGAACTATTCTTTCTTGGGCAGTACACTGTGCTTTCCAACTAGCATCGTTCCTAATTTATCGCCACATAAATTACATATCCGGATGTACCACCCTTCAAAAATCAAGAACTAAACACCATGATCTACAATAACACAGAAATAAAGTAAAATCAAATACTAAAGGAAATCTCCCAGATAGTACTGAACGTACAGATTCCAGCCTTCTACTGATTCTCACCTACTGCAACAAGCTCCACTTGACGGGATGAGATCCCAGCCAATCAGTGATCGATCATTTGGACTTCATGCCATCCTTTCTGGGACACAAAATGGTCCAATAGGATCCATTCATCAACACAAAACCTCACATGCCTACTCCTACTAGTAGGTACTTGCTCAAGGTACCTCCACAGTAGCTTCCGGTACTCAGGTAGAACGTACCTAATGCTCTACCTTGAACCTTGGCCCCTACACCAAAATATTGGTTCAATAATTTCCAAAGTCCTTTTTCTTGTTGTCCCACGATCATGACAACCTTGAAAGGAACCAAGAAATGATCAAATATCATTTGTGCAATGGGCCAATAGAATTTTGCATGAGTGTCTACTTGGTTCTCAATGCGATACGCCTGCAATTTTACGAAGTACCACTTAATCTATATTGAAGAACATTCTAGGATGCTCTATACGTGCAACGCCACCTCACCTCACCAAAACAGCCAATCTCGAATCAATTTGTGCCATGACCCTAGAAGATATCTCGTCGTGCAGAGTAGATACGATACTTTGCCATCACTGGCATTGTTGATGTGTTGAAAGCACTGGAAACCCGTCAACAGTGACCGTGATTCGCGGAATCTCCATTCACTCAGGTCTGTGGATAGTACCCTCTAGAACTATGATATTGCTCTCTTGGTGGTCAGGTACCAAGGCGAAGGATCTCAGTGGTGTTCAACTGTCTCAAAACTTGTAAGGAATTGGAAAAAACAGGGGAATTCTTATCATTTTTTTAGGACTAGATTTCTGCAGAACGGACCCTTGTACTTGCGAGCTTCTGTAGACATTTTGCATCTATATTACGGCCTTTTGATGGAGCTCTATTATCAACTATAAGAACGAATTGAAAAGGGTGCCTGGCATGCGATAAACCCGACTACTATCAGTCAACCACTACTAGTAGAATCAACTCTTAGCCGACTGCATTGGGCGAGAGACACTGCGGGAAAATGACACTTTGACTCTTTCTTCAATCGTCTAGCCGCTTCCATCCCTGTCTGTGGGGCAACTTTCCCCATTCTCATGCGATATTGTAGTACTGTCTATAACTGATATTTGCCACCGGTGTTTATCCAAGAGACACCCAACTGTAAAAGTTACAATGAAACATTTCGTATACTGTATATGGTCACTATGTAGGGGCACATACGTCAAAATAAGAGTCCAAGTCATCTAGCGAGCTTATTGCATGAGACATCCAAGTCTGCATTGAAAGGACCCAAAAGTTAAATCTTTGGCCCAAGTGAAAAAGAAAATAAACGGGACCTTCTAGGAGTGCGCCTATGACGTCATATGATAGGATGCGTTCACCCCGTTTGGGTTCACAGCTTCCTATGGGAATGTAGATCTCCACCCTGGGAGGAGGATTAGGAATATGCGACAAAAGGAAATGATAAGAAAAAAGCTGAAATGAAAATATAAAAAGGCTATCAATCAATCAAGCATGTTCTTTGAGCGATTTATAATGTAATTGGAGAATGTTTCACAATTGCTGATTATTCTTTTTGCCCTCTCTTCCCCTTGCCTTTTCTACTCCGTATGAGGGGTCCAGTGGGAAGAAGGAGAGAGCCCCATACATACATACGATCCACCGTACATCATTGTCTGTCCGGGCTAGATCATTCGAAGATATCGGTAAGATGAGACCATTGCTTGCTGTGCCCTCCATCAAGGACACGTATTCTCCAAATGAAATTTCAGTTTCTCTCTGGAAAAAATATCCGAGATGTTCTTGGAAATAGGCCGTTGCTGTAGGTTGGCGCCGTCGGGGCCGTGCCCTTGAAGCCGTTTGACGAACAAACCTGGAAAGTCTTGAACGCTAGCAGGTGGCAATGTGACGCTGCAAGAAAGGGCGTTTTAAGTCTCCATGGGATGCGTCAGCAGGAGCACTGATCCACTACAGGAACCTATTGTGGTGGTGGATATACGTGTCAAGACCTCGGTCGGACGTAGAGCTCTATGTTGGCCTTGCCTGCTAAGCCACCATTACCTTCATTTTCAGTCACATTCTGGGGAAACCTATGGTGGTGAAGAGGTATTAGGTAGGCAGGTAGTCATTGAGCATAGAGTAATTAATACCTACTTCTACATAGCCACCAATAGTGTATATCAAGATAAGGTCCGTTTCTCTCTCACCTCTCTTTCTCTCTCTCTTGTTACCCTCCTATAATCTACTGCTGTTCTTGACGATATCAGGTTGATTTCTATTAAAAACTAGAAACCCTGCTGTTTAGTACATGCACGTGACAAATTCTAGACAGAGAGAGACAGACCATAGAAACGACGGAGGTAATAGGACAGAAAACAAAAAGTTAAGGGAAGAAACAAATATGTTCTGTTATTATTAACATACAGCGGTCATGATCCTTACTACGAAATCGATCCTGTCAGCCGTCATTAACGTCATGACCAACCCTACCATGATGAGACATTAATCCTTAGCAATACATATAGTCGTGGGCATACGCTGCCAACATATTGACAGTAATAATTGTATGCCACAAAACAAATCGAGAAACCACTCGAAATGGGGTAAAGGCTCAAAGAGCCCAATGGTATAAAAGGACATGCAAGCCAGTTATCCAGCAATAGAGAAGGAACCAAGGAACAAAGACAATCCAAAGAGACAGAAAAGCAGTGGAGTGAGCCTTAAGTTGTAGGAAAAGAAATATTGGCAATCAAAGAGGTAAACGGGAGACACAACATAATTAGGTAAATGCACATTAAACGAAACATGTAGAAGCCAATTGAATTTAACGTCCTCCAATTATGGATACGTAACCCATCCGACCCCGAGTCCTAACATCATGTCATGTCCACTTGAGCCTCATTGGGTATAATTAATATTAGCGGTCAGTTCGTCGAAAGAATGAAAATCGAGCAGAAGAGCAAAAAAAAAAAAGGACACGAGTTTATCGATCGATACCTAAAGAGGCTACCTTTCCAGCAAATCTGGCACCAGCACTTCCTCTTTTATGTAGTTTTTCACGCTCCTTGCTATCTATAGAGCTTGGTCCGTGAGAAGATGGCATGGGGTTATCACCGCCTGCTCCTCGGATGCTGGGTAGTGTCCCCAGGCTATCAGCGGTAGGTTTCCCCGACACAGGTGCAGCCGGTGTGCCGAATGCCGGCACTCTTGCGGTTCGTTGGTTCAGATATAGCTGGGCAGCGGGCGAAAGAGGAATAGGAGGCGGTTGTGATGGGATTTCTGCTCCATTCTGGACAACTAGCTCGGCGATGGGAAAGGGGATAGGCTTCACCGAGTTGGCCGTGCTAGGCCTAGAAGAAGTCGAACCCGGCGACGCTGGATCGGCAGCTGCAAGAGCGAGGAAAACTGCGTGGGTGTTACGGGAACGATCGGTGACATTCACATTGGCGCGAAGTGCGATGCCGTAGAGGACACCTTGAATATCGTTTTTCTTGATCGCTGCAAGAAGCGTCTCGTCCGCAGTGGCGAACCGTGACAGCTGGGAGGGTAGCTGCTGAACATAGGCGCGTTCGCTATACTTTGCAGTGATGAACTTCAAGCGTTGTTCCCGAGTAGACGTTTCTATCGGCTTTTGAGACTGATCTAATGTTGCCTCCCACACCATATTGCTGACACGGTTGCCAACCTGTAGAAGGATCTCAACAATATCATTTGAGAAAGAATTCACATCGAGAGTGAGGGATCGAATCTTAGAGATATGCGTTCCAAGGGATCTGTGGATACCACTGCACTCGATGCATAGTACGATCCCAAGGTTAATAGATACCCACTCGACCTTGGACGTTGATCCACAATCCGCACACCAGTTATTGCCTTGATCGGCATCACGAACTGTCTGAAGTAGTCTCGACGGATTATCTTCAAAATTGTTGCCATCACCGCGTACATAGCTTGGCCGTGCACCCACAGTGGTGCGACGGGTCACACTGTTGTTAGACACATTAGACGCATTGGAATAGGAATGTTGGCCTGAATATGAAGGGCTTTTTCCAGTCAAAACAGAGCCGATGTCACGACCAATGGAAGTGCCATCAGTAGTGGGCGAGAGTGGTGGAGACATGCCGCGGCCCTCGACGGCACTCTGCAGAGCATTATTGATTGCTCGGATCCAATTGCCCATATCCTCCTCGGAGGTTGCTTGGTAAATGCGTTTATATTGAGGAGTTATGACTTCAAAGCAAAACCTTCGTTCTGCATTTCGAGCTTCCCGCACAGAGGCCATTCGTAGATCGATGGGATCCATATGTAAATCAAGCTTTTGTTTCCAGTTGCTGTATTCTGATAGTTTCCCCTGATCCAACACGATCCAGAACCTATCGATAGAAGCTTAGTTAGGCACCGACAACCGAACTAGACCAGAGGGAGTGGGGATGGGGAGAAAGAAAAAGAAAGAAGATTGTAATTGATTAGCTTACTTGTGCCAAGCCTGTTTATTGATGCCTTTAGGGTCAATATGAGAGCCCGGCCGGGATAATGCCCATAGAAGTCCCTCTTTTCTTTGCTGACCTGTAGTATTTGTTAGCACATGTAAATAACCTCCGTGCGTGAGATCCAATGGTTCTATAGGAATCTTCTGGACAAACTTACCCGTTGAGCTTGCGGATGCAGGTGCTATGGTTGGTCCAACAGGAGCAGTGATGACTGAAGTGGTTGCTTGTGTCGATGTTGAAGTATTGCTGATTACACTCCGTAGCTGAGACCCTGTGCTATCAGCGCGTCCGAGTTCACTTTCTGACTTTTGGACACCGCTGCCATTCCCCGATAACGTTGATGGCGCGCTTGAGTTGACCAAAGAATCTGGTTCAAGATACGTGTTGCTACTCTTCTCTAATGTCCTTCGCTTTTCCTCTCTTTCTGTTCTCTGAAATTGGAATTCCTTATCCGCCTGGTTGACTTCATGGATAAGAGCATCGAGCTGAGGGACCATATCATCAACCTTCTTGGCGGCTGCAAGAAAGCTCTTTGCTTGTGTATCAGCGTACTTGGTAAGATGAGATAGAACCTCCTGCTCCTTACGCCCACCGTGGAGATCCTGCATGAATGATGAATAGTCAAAGCGTTTCAGTTCGAAATTCCGCCTTTTTGCTTGATATTTGGAATCACTTTCTGCCCGCTTCTTCTCCTTTAGCGAGTCCTGACGTTGGCCAAGATAACGACTAACGTAAGCATAATAGTCCCTGCTTTCTTCTTCAAATTCCTTTTTTTTAGCTTCAGCCTGTTTAATGTCATTGTTATAGAGTTTAATCAAGGGTTCGATGACAAGTTTCTGAAGCTGGACGGTATTGAGTCTCTCGTATATGAGAATCTGCCGCGCGATCTTTTCGAAATAATGATCAAGTGCCGGTTGTATCGCATTCGCGTTAGGAGTTGAGGCGTCGTTCAGTGCGGACAGAAATGCCTCTACAGCATCATTGCAGGCATTCTGAGCTTGCTGGGCCGCCTCAGCCTTTTTGAGAACTTTCTTTATCTTTGCACGCATATTGCCTGTTTTTTGCTCTAAAGCTTTCATTGTAGCTCGGAATAATGGGCCGTCTTCAACGATACTCATATCTTCGCCCGGCCGCGAATGGGGAAGGTCAACTTTGACGGGAGGTGGAGGGGGCGCCGAAGCCGGAGGTGGTATGGAAATGGTGTCTAACTCTGGTGGTGTGCTAGGAGTAATCTGGGGGTTGGATGCTGCATCCGCGTCACTGGAATGCGAAAGAACAGAGTGGGAGGAGGGTATGCGGTGACGAGGCGGAACGCTGAGTTCTAACCTGGGCGACAAAATCTGAGGGCTTGGCAACGTGCGTATAGTATTGGTATTCTGTACCCAAAATGAAAAATGAGCGAGCGTGTTCAGTCGGTTAGCCCTTTGATCATAGTCCAGAAAGCTGCAGCTGTTCCTCCAGCCGCCCCCTCTGTCCTCTACTGGTTTGGGAGGTTTCCATTTCCACGACCACTCAAATTGTACAGATGGGCTGCCACCAGTCGAGTAATCTCCTACAAATTGAACGTTTGAATTATTTTGCAGGTTCGGGTTGGCGTGAAACTCTCTAGTGATCAGGTTGTCCAGCTCCTTTGAGGTTGGCGCATGCGCAAAAGTAAGCCCTGTAAGGATGGTGTCAACAACTTCGGGGAGGGAAGTTGCAACATCATTGACAGTGGAGTTTGCGACATTTCCAGTTTGTGTCTGCCTTAGTATAAAAGTGAAATGGAAATTTAACTCGTCTTCATTAGAAAGGCGCAAAAGGAACGTAGGTGCCGCGGCAGATGGAGAAAGATCAGGATCCTGTACAGCACATAACAGGGAGTAAGCAAAAAGCCAAAACCATTCTGTTGAACACGTATTCGGTTGATACCTGTATATATTCAATAGGGGTGTCGTCGCCAATATCACGCTTAGCGGAGTATCTGCTCGCGGGGAAAGAATTCGGAACGAGATTTAACAAGACCCGGCGCCTGGAATTAGTTATAGTCACAGATGCGATTGTAACTGTGGGGGCCCATGCGGTCAGCAATTGCGGTCAATAAGTGAGAAGCGCGGATAGGATTAGAAGAGCAAAGAATAAACAGAGCCTTGCGGGGCATGCGTATTGGCGCCGCGCGAGATAAAGACATACTCTTGTTCTGATCCTTGAAATACAGACTACCCGAGTCATCCAGCCGGCTTGCGACATTTCCCATGGTGGTGAGATTGAAGTGATCAAGTCACCGCTCGAGACTGTGTCCGGAGAGGGAACCGGGACAATTGGAGGTAACCATCGACGGTCTGCGCACGCCCACGGTCGGATGATAGAATGTCTCACTATCGTTGTAGCTGTTAATGTGACCCAAAAAATGAGCTGTCATCCAGTTTGAAAGCCGATGGACAAATGCCTGGAACGGTTCACACGTCGGTAGGTTGCAATACGAAGTTGATTGAGACAGGCAAAGAGATGCGGTCGGAGATAAAGGAGGGGGAAGGTAGGAAGGAGAATAAATTCGCCTGTCCCTCCCAGTCTCAAAACTGGCGAATGCGTTGATAGAGTTAATGGTTACAACAAGGCATGTTCAGCCCAAATGAGAGAAGTGAAAGGGAAGAAAGGAGACTGATAGCGAGAGTTTGAAGAGGAGTGTGTGGGAGGTAACCTATAATTGATGGAGAGAGTTCGGGACTTGGGGCTTAGACTGTGGTGCCTGAGGATTGATTAATCGCTGGATTGCTTGTCCCGCGCACTATCAATGATCTTATTAGATGGGGTCTGGGTTCACCCCTCGATAATGGATCCTCATACATACTGACTCCCGCCAGCTATATACTATTGTGTTTACGCTTTTTGCCACTAAAATAAGCGGTTAAAATGGTCTCCAACGGTTGTGATCACAACACACACTCTCTCATTTTCTTTTGAGAATCGTTTTGAGATATGGCTCTCTAAATGCAATGCAATCAAAATCTACGGAGTAGACGCTGGCTGTCTGCAGGATGGGGAAAAGTCTCTTCTCTTCTCTTTCTTGTACGTTCTATGTAGCAAGGCATCTCTGATCTTGTTTAAGTTGTCACAAGTCTTTTCTTTCTAAAACCCTTTGTACTTTTTCTTTCCACAGCCTCCCATGCGAATGTAATGTGACCTCTGTAGCATAAGGTCATTGGAGCTGATCATACGGCATCCTACTGCATTCGGAAGTATTGGAGATCACACTCGTATTTTCCACTGCAGTCTTGCAGGAGTTGTTGTTTTCCACCCTGATTTCAGTCCAATGGAAAAAAAGCAAAAGAAAAAAGAAAGAAAGAAAAATGTGTATTATGCATCCTACAAGTCTGCACCTACCAGGAGTATGCTCTGACTCTGTCTGCACGTCATCGAATTCAACCATTGGAACTGCTTCTCTCTTCCTACAACAGACCAGGGGGGGGTGTTGGGGGGTCCCTTATTTCCTTATCGTTCAAAGCGTGTCCAGATAGATATTAGACTTGAACACTTCAGACTCCACGGATTTCTTATTTCCCTATCCCCCCCGTCTCATCCAAGTTACTGCTTGGATCTTCATACGCTCCATGATACGTCGATGGGGACGACCTGAGAAAAATTGGCATAACGCTAGCCCTAACTTTTTTTGGGACTATAAGGACTTAATCTATGTGCTCTAAAGAGGTATGATTCATTATAATAGATAGTACTGTGGTGTGTTGAACTGTGTAACAACTACAACATGGTTTACTAATGTAAACATTCTATATTAGGAAATAGAGTTCTGGGATCTCAAAACTATTAGTAAACAAGAATGATAGTCAACACTTTTGAGTGCTAAGAACATTATCCATGAATCTGGCTGCATTAAGTCCCGGCCTAGTTTGTATCCACCAACATTAATAAGACGAATGTCATGGCGAAAACAACAAGCGCGAGAAAATATTCATAATAATCATTAAAATTATCAACAGTTCACCGAAGAAATCAATTTCAATGGTATCACACCTCCCCGCCGCCGCACAAGAGGAAACACACACACAAAACAAAAAAAGAACCGCCCCTTGAGAAAGTTAATATATATGCATGCAAAGCATAATGAGATGAATGCCAAAAGTAGCACATTTGAAGAGGGACAACGACGAAGGGTATGTTAATTAGGTTGAAGAAAGAAGCCTAAGAGATAGCTCGAAGGGGGACGCGTTTGAGTCCTGAGAATCTGTGTGTGTATAGTGTTCCTCCAAGACTAGCGCTGGCAACAGGGAGTGATCAGGATCACGGCACGGCCTATTTAGAGCTACCAACTGGTTGGCCGTCAATAGCATTAGTTCCCTGAGCGAGTTTTGGTACATTTTCTGCAGACATCGTCCTCAAACTCGCGCTGTGTATGGGATTACCTGTATTTCTGTGCTGCGCCTGTGCCCATTTCATAAACTGACCTTTTACATCGCGCATATTGTGTACCTTTTGGGCGATCTCTCCTCGCTTCTTCGGCGCGACGCCACTGCGTTCATCAAGTTCCTCCTCGTCGGAGCTTGATATGGAAAGCGAGGATGTGCTACTTTGCTGAAGGAAGGTCATCTGACCGCTCTCCTTGTTTTTGAACTCTCGTTGCTCATTCTTAAGTTCTCCCATCCGTTCAGCATCTTCTGTGCAGTCCAATGTGGTCACGTGGAGGCCGACAAAATTTTCGGAAATAAATTTCTTCAGCAGAGGAAGTTTTTGTCCGTTCGGACGGTACGTGCCACTGTCGTTATCGATGAAAAGCTCATAGTCCGCTGGGTTGGTCGATATCTCCTTGTCCTCCAAAGGCTCCTCCACGGGGATTTCGTTATCTGAGTAACGAGACACGTGGGAGAGATGCCGTCTGTGGTGCTTGCGTCGACGGAGAAAAAACTCACCAGAGTAAGAAATATATATCGAGACATTGCTGTGCATCGTATGCTTGCTTAACAAATCGATTCCAAATTCTTTGCCTGTTTCTGTGAAACGAAATTGTCCATCGAGAGTGAGGACATATGTGAAAACCCTTCCACCCTGAGCATACTGAACGAACTCAAGGAACTTTTGGGTAAGTTCAATGCACGGCGCCTCGAACTGGCCATTAAGAGTTGACCTGTCAAAATTATAGATTCGCTCATGCTGATGATGCAGAGCTCGATTAAGGATACGACCTCGGAGGCTTTGAGATGTGAACATTCCTGCCACGAATGGCCTAAACTCCACGTAGCGATGGTAAAGCTCTGCAGGCACGGGCCCCTTGAGCTGTATTTGGATAGCTTGGAAACTGAACAAGAGAAATTGTGATGAGCCAATGCGTCTTGCTTCGAGGTGGAAAGAACGTACTTGTAACGAGTGGTTGTCTTTTTACCATTTCGAATCTGTACTTCATCTTTGGTGCCCGCTAATCGTCCAATAAGGGGAGAAAAATGCTTAAACCAGTAATTTGGCCCGACAGTATACATCTGACCTCCTTCCTTACCCGGAGTTCTGCCTAGGAATTCCACGCTGATAACGAGATGCGATCCGACATCCAGGCGCCCGGAGGCAAGGGCGGCAATGTTTCCGAACAGATAGACTCGTTTGCTCCCCGTACGCTTCTTGACCTTAAATGTTTGCTCCTTAAAACCATCCCAGTGATCTGGAATCGAATTCACTTCAACATACGCATTCCCTAACTTATCATCATGATCTGCCGCATCTTCATCGTAGACAGTACATTTGAGCTGAAACCCTGACGCGGGGACGTTCGCGACTATCCACTCACTATCCCATAAAGGGTCACGGTTTTTGCGCACTGTCGGGGTTCGGAACGTCAAATTAGTGTCCTGCTTGTGTCGCTTGGGGAGGTCGACATTCAGCTGTGCCACTGTGTATGGGTCAGAGGAGAAGCTTCCGAAATCGCCACAAGGAAGGTTGATGCCGCGATGAAATGTGAACTTGAGGGTGTATCCTGGTGGCGCATGAGTAAACGGAGTGCTATCGAATCCTCCCGCGGGTTCTCGTTGAGCAGGGTCGCCGCTTAGAGTAGCCTTCATGGCGACTGCCTGGTTCTGAAGTTGCTCGGTTTTGTCGACAAATTTAGGTCCGTATTTGTCGACTGGATGCCGTGGCCGCGCTTGCGGTCGCGCGTCTTCCATCTTTGTATAACCCGGTGCGGGCAGTCGTAGTCTAGATTAGGTATTGTTGCTGCCTGGGTGCAAAGGTTCGGGGATAATTACTAGCGGGAAATGCGGGACTGGGACTGCAGATGCAAAGAATGGGAACACCAGCATTGGGCTCGGGCATCTAATGAATAGAGGCGCGCACGGAAAGAACCTAGGTAAAAAAGGTAAATCTTACCTTTTCTGGTTATGTATTAACATCTGCAATGGACATGGAAGGAGCAGTAGTACATCATCATCGCCACTTCACAGCCTCCCCGATTTCCACGGCTCCTCGGCTCAGGGCCTAAGCAACGCTAAGCTTTTCGTTTCTTCCCGCCAAGACCTGAGGGTCTTTTGATGAGGGATTCAAAATTCACTGCTTGCTCACTTGGAGGAGGAGGAAGAGTAGGAGGAAGAGGTCGTAATATCATATCATGGTTCATTTCATCTTTAATGTTTGTTTATTTATTTATGTTGTTGACTTGAGTTCAAAGAATCACTCGTAGTAAATAGCCTGACACCATGCATAAGGCTGACCATAAGGCTGAATAGCCATAGATACTTACCGACCTAGCGTATGAAGTGTCAGACAAATCTCCCATCAAGAAATCTTCGAATTTCTAAATTTTCATTTTTCTCTGGCCCTCCTTTCCTCGCTCCTTTGGGAGATAATAAGGTAGAACAAAAAAAAGTGGGGAAAGGAAAGACGAAGGTGGAAACGGTAAGGGGGCAATAGAAACAAACTAAAATGTGAAAGTAAATGTCAGTATCATCTATTGATCAATGGTCTAAGGACCCGGAAGTGCTGAAGTAGCGACAGATCACCTCTGATCGCCTTGCGTTTGATTTTTACCGGCAAATAACCCGTGTAGATACTATGACGCTCGGAATAAGAATTGCATATCCTCTGGGGAAAGCTTTTCCAATGCTTCCCCTTGGTCTTTGTTGATGGTTCCGTTGATCAAATTGGCCTTCTTTTCCTGCAATAAAACAATCCTAGATTCAACTGAATCCTCGATGCACAGCCGAGTGATAACACAAGGTCGCCGTTGTCCAATTCGATGACATCGGTCAGCACTTTGCCATTCAGCGGCTGGATTCCACCACCTAAAAGTGGGATTAGCAATATATACAAAGAATCGGCCAGTCGACTGTCCCGGAAGACTTACGGATCCACAATAAAAACTCTTGATGCCTCGGTGAGGTTCAAGGCCACTCCTCCTGCCTTGAGGGAGACAAGGAAAACCTCGACCTCCACATTGTTCATGAAATAGTCGATCGACTTCTGACGCTGCGCTGGTGTCATAGTTCCATCGAGCATGACAGTGTTGAACCCAGCCCGTCGTAGGCGCCACTCGACAAGCTGTAGCATTGAAGTGAACTGGGAGAAGACGATAGATTTGTGGGTCTGTTTTTTACTTCTCAGTTTGTAAAGTTCATAGACGAGCATCTCGATCTTCGTTGACGATGTCCAGTCCTCCATACGGATTCGATTTATGATGGAGTTCTTCTTGATATGTTCTTCTTCCTGCTCGATATCCGGCTGTTCAAAGTCTATTGAAAGAGGAATATGACAGCGGGGGCAATCGACAATCGAGCCAGTATCGAAAGATTGCACATAGTCCTTGGCGCATTGCCGACAAAACTCATGATGACAGCGTGACCTAATCGCCTCCTCTGCTGGTTCATCGCAAATACTGCAAACAAGAACATTCTGACCACTTTCGGCACGCTTCTTCAGAATTAAATCTGGGTGATTCGCAACTTGCCGCATCTGCATAATAAGCCCAAAGATATTGGCATAATTGTTCAACATAACACCACGGCTCACGTAAGTATCAAACTGCCGTGAAGAATTGGTCATGATACTTCTGGAAAAATCGCGTTCTATTTCCCCAAAGAATTCGTTGCGAAGGATAACACTGCAATATGTCAGTGTAAAGAATCCACCATAATTATATTTATTTGAACTTACCGCTTCGGTGGAAGCTCCATCGAAGCCGTGTGGTCTCGCTTGACACGTCTAAGCATGATTCGATCAGTTATTAGGCGTAGCTTAGACAGTGCCTCCTTTCGGGCTTCCGGATTATTCCTCTCGGTGACTATTCAGATTAGAAAAAAGAAACAGAAGCTGTTCTACGACACTTACTGGGATTTAGGATTTCCTGGTTAAAGATTGAGACGTGACTAAACCCACTGCAATGGCTGTCAGTCGACCTTTCAATGTAAAGATCATGTCCTGGGTGCACTGTACCTGTGTTTACAGTAGGTACAGCGCTTTTCCGCATCCTGAGACCAATGAAGCTGCTGGCACTTGCACTGTTTACAAAAATAGCAAGAGAAAGGGCGAACTTCTAGGAAGCGCAGGAGAGAAAAGAACTCCCCAATTCGATTTTGAACAGGCGTACCAGAAAGGCACCACTTGTAATTAGCTTTAAGCGCAAAGCATGCACGGGCAACACTTGTAGTACGTTGCTAGGGATGTCAGCTGTTGGAAAACTCATTACAGGAAGTAAACGCACCTTGATACTGTGAGCTTCATCGAGAATAAGACGATGATAGTGGATGGAATGGATGATGCCTTCTACATGTCAATAGACCGAGGGATTGACCAAAACAAATCAGCTCTTACTGTCTTCCTTCACAATTCCATCATTGCGGTTCCATCCCTTCCATTCTTTTCGGTGTATCGACTCGAGGCCAGAATCTAGATTAAATGTCAGATGAAGTGGCCCTTCTTTGAAATAGAGAGCACAAACAGGAAATCATAATCACGTCATATCCTAGGAGATCTTTTTCTGAGAGCGATTTGACTTTCGAATTCGAATTATGATATACAAGCACCTCTAACTGGCCATTTGTGTACTCCTAAAGCGGAATGAGCGGTGATTCCAGGTCCACCAAAGGTGCCGAGACAAACCTTGATCTCAGATTGCCACTGCATTAGAGCAACTGGGGGGACAACGACAAGAGATGGCTGGCCAGCAGGATAATCAGACATTATGAGGGAAACCGCCTGAATCGTCTTTCCCATACCCATCTCATCACCTAGCAAGCCGCCCTTATACTGAGATTTCTCTTGCTGCACCATCCAGTTCAAACCTTCGAGCTGGAATGACTTGAGATTTCTCGATATGCCAGGGGGTTGCTCTGCTGCCACTGGGATTATAGGAGGAGTGTTCTGTAATTCATCCCACATACTTCTAACTAATGGGTGCTGCGCCTCGAGCCTCTTTCGTTCTCTTAACGCCTAGACAGCGCATCAACGGTATATTCTATGAGCGAAAGAAAGGGGAGATATAACAACTTACACGATGGGTCATCCGCGACTGCCCAAGACTTGGTTCAACAGTAGCAGATAGCCTCGAAGTTCGTGTTCTTGTTCGAGCGCCAGCCCTTGAACCAGCCGAGTTCCTAATTCCCAATCCTCTCCGAGGGACTAGACTCACATCAACACTCGAGTCTGAGTCACTTTCAAGTATATGCTCTTGTTCATCCTCAGGGGTATCCTCCTTGATTGAAATATTAGTTTCGCTACCCGACACCACTCTCACCCCCCTACCCCGAAAAGAGTTCCTTGTATTACGTGCAGCCCGCCACGCATAAGCATCCTCGTCTTCGGTATCGTTGTAGCTAAATTCAGTCAAAGCGCTATCATCGTCGGTAGAGTCTTCAATTTCCAAATTCACACGACCTGACACTTTGCGTCGTTTCGTGGATGGTTCTTGATATTCTTCAAACTGGAGGGCCCGAGCTAAAGCAGCATCTGAGCTCTCGGTTGCAAAATCGTCGGCAATGACCGCAGCAGAAGCTCTCTTGAGCCCCTTTCGCAAGTTGAGGGACATCGTGCTAGAACGCAACTCCCGGACACGGGCGGAAGCACTGACTCTCTTTCGTCTATTTGTGTCTGATTCGACTGGGGTAACAGCCACACTAGTTGCCGGGGTGTTATATTCGTTTATCCCATCTCCAGATATATCATCAGAAAGGGAAGAAGTAGAGCCAGAGGGCGACTGTTTCTTCGACGGGATAGCGACTTCGATATGTGCCAAATTGTTGCTGCTATGCGATTTAACAGCCTTCGGGTTATGCACTGCACCTTCATTGTATGCAGCAGTGGTGTTTATTTTTCTTGCATTGGTAATAGAGGAGGAACGTGCTAGCCTTAAGGAAGTGCGTCGAGGTAGTGCAGCAGTATCTAGAGTTTATTGGACTGATTAGCAACCGAATCACACATGTTATCCTTTCATTCGAGGTCATATATTCCCATATCTTTGTGGCAGATCTTGATGATGGGAACGGTAGGATGATGTGTGAAAAACAAGATCTCACCTGCAACTGAGGGCGTCACAGACGTGACTGGAGTAGCTCTCTTTCCCATGACGACTAAATAAAGGCTGTATCACCCCAGAACGTAGTTGCAAAGAAAGGAAAGCAAACAAGAATACAAGAAGTCAAAGTCTATGTTCTGTGGGCGCCGTTGTTTAGGAGGCAAAGGACTGCAAGTGGCAAAAATGGTTGTGGCAGATGGTACCTGAGCTGCGGGTATCGGCAGGGGGAATAGAATATAAATGGACGAGAGGAAGAAATTTCTTTTTTTCCACAGCTGAGTCACTTCCCTGAGTTTCTTCTATTAAGAGCATAAACGAATTGATTTCAGCAAGAAACTTAGTCAAACTCACCCTTATTCGTGAGCTTGGCCCGTTCGTGTTTCTATCTCTGTAAGTCACCCAAAACACGAGCTAATAAGCCACCTCCCGACTCTCGCGTAAAGTGGAACGCGAAATCATCACGGGTCCTGTGACCTCATTACCTCTTTTGACCTCCTTATCACACCCTTGAAGCTCCCCCCTTGTGTTCTCCAAGAGACAATTTTGTTAAAATGTAGGTAACATTCACTCGAAGATTCAATCTTTTTCTTTACTAACTGCTGATAGGGCGAACCGAAGACAGACAAGAAACCAGATTAGCGGCCCGTATGTGATTACCCACATACGCTTGCTATCTGCCACCCTGACTAACAAGCGATGATAGGCACTCTGCTCTTACTGATTTCTTAGCTGTGAGTGAACTCTACCTTATCAGTCGCCAATATTAGATAACACAAATAGCTAACGTCTCTCAATCTAGTCAAACAATATATCCGCTACGCAGATTCGCGAAGATTATCAAAGACGTCTAGAGCAGGCCGAACAGCAAGCCGCGAGTGAAGAATCGCCAGTTGCTATTGAGAACGATGAGGCTGAAGAGAGTGTTGGCGAATCCCCAGAGCAGCGGAAGAAGCGTAAACGAAAGGAAACCGCCGCTATAGCGCAAGTCAAACAGAGTAAAGGGTCTGCACGTCGCAAGGCTCGGCGAACAGGCGAACCTGGTGACGATGACGACTCTATCGCTAGAGATATCATGTACCAGCGATCCCGACCGGTACCTGGTCAACTAGACAACTGTGAGATATGCAGCAAGCGCTTTACGGTGACTCCGTACAGTAAAACAGGTCATAACGGGGGACTACTTTGTGTAAAGTGCTCGAAGACCCTAAAAGATGATGAAAAGAAGGCTAGCATCAAGAAACGTGCACCAAGGTCTGGCCGCCGCCAGAATCAGAGCAATTTACTCGATGGGATCGCTCAGCAAGGTGCTCTGAGCTTGGTCGAAATGTGCACAAAGGTATAGCTACACAAAACCTAATTATACCGTCACTTGAGACGCTAACTTCTTTACTCAGAAAGTTGCCGATAACATTAATGATATCGAAGAATTCGGGGACTTGCCTTCACAACTACTACATCGTCTTAGCCAGATCTTATCAAAGAGGCGGGTCTTAACTCCCAGAACTTTGAATTTGTTTCTGCGACCTGACTTAGACACTGTTGATATTTACGACTCCGCTAGTACGTTCACAAGTACACAACTTCCTCCATTTGTGACCTCTTTGCTTACAGCGCCTTAGAACTCGGGACAGACGATTTCCAGAGGATATTTGCCTTCATGCCTACACTTACGAGTATCAATCTTCGCTTTGCTGGTCAAATGAAGGATAAAGTTGTTGAATATATGCTGGAACGCGATCTCAAAATCAAGCGCTTGCAGCTGGATGCTGCCAACCTTGTGTCAGACTTGTATTGGCGACGGCTGTTCGAAAAGTTGGGCGCTCAGCTAGAAAGTCTGAAGCTGTCCAACCTTGACTTTTCCCTTGACGATGAATCTATTGATGTAATGTGTAGATTCTGCACAGCGCTTCGCTGCCTAAAGTTGAAGCACTGCTGGAAAATTGGCGATGACTCGCTACAGGCTCTCTCCTCTTTGACATCATTGAGGCATTTGTCTTTGAATCTCGTCCGGGAGACAAAAATTGACAGCCTTCTTGAAGTGGTTTCCAAGCTAGGATCAAGGCTGCAGACGCTATCGTTAGAAGGTTTTCCTAATGCGGACGATCATCTTCTAGAGGTTATTCATGATAAATGCCGATATCTCTCAAAGTTTCGCTTATCAGACAATGTTATGTGTACCGACAAGGGCTTCGCCAAACTTTTCACAGAGTGGTCAAACCCCCCGCTAGAATTTGTGGATATTTCTTCGACGCGAGATATGGACAACTCGAACCCGGACGGCCGCGAGGATACAATTGGCCTCGCATCTGAAGGCCTCATCGCCCTCATGATCCACTCAGGGACGGCAATACGGAAATTGAATGTATCATCTTGCCGCCATGTGTCGCGTGCTGCTTTTGAAGAGGTATTTTCGGATGACAAGATCTATCCCAACCTGAATGAATTGGACGTCTCTTTTCATCCCGTCATGGATGATTACCTTGTAGGTCGAATCTTTCGATGTTGTCCAGCGATCAAGAAGCTAGTTGCTTTCGCATGCTTTAATGTGAGAGAGGTACGGGTTCCTATCGGTGTTGCTTTGGTTGGGGGATTGAAAGCTCAAGACACTATCGTTGTCGAAGGCAAGCTGTGATCTAGGAATGACAATGAAACCATAACCTCTTCTGGTTCGCAAACATGGTTGACTGCGTACCTCCACGATCAATTGTAATAAATGCTTATACTTAGGTTTCGCATCGCAAGAGCTGGGGACAAACTCTTCTTGTTCTTTCTCTTCATTCTTTTTAGTGGTTTAATCTGTTGCCAAAACCCCACATCTCCGCTCTTCATGCTTACTGTATCTGCCACATCAAATGCGACTAGTTGTCCGACCTCAAAAGGGCTGCCCAGATGCCACTGATCTAGGTCGTTTTTGCCTTTCTCATTCAAATATGTACAGAGCAAGCACTTGCCACATCCAGCCACTCCATAAATGCGGGTAAGTACGACCCGTCCTTGTATAATAAATCCTTGGAACAATACCTTGATATGTACTGTACACTTGCTTCATTTTGTGCTGGTGTATAACAAATTACATAGCGGTCAGTAACTTCATAGATGGATTGCCGCAATAGTGACCATTTGCCATGCATAACACCGATCTTCAATGTCAAGGCGTTTTATACATAGAAATTGACCTGCATAGTATGGCGCAAGGGGCTCTACTACTAGTACTTATGCTTACTAGGTCGGTAGTACTCCGTACCGTAGCACTGTATTCCCTTAGTCTGCCGTCCAATAACATGATGATAATGGATCATGTGATGGGTATCTTTTCATTATGTTCAAAGCAGGCATTTACCTAACTACCGTCAATATAGACTCCCTAGAGCGAAAGAAAATAACTTTTTGAGTCCTACATGATTGTTCAGGTTGTTTTACCTTTTCTTTGTCAGTTATAATCTATATCATTGTTTCCTGATCGTTTCTTATGATTAGCTGGAGCGGTCGTAAATCTCCCGATTAGGGGACAAGGACTGGGTACTACTCCGTACGTAGTCCAGTACTGATCTGTGAGGTAGCGGGCCCTGGAAAGTTTATTATCCTTAAGGTCGGTCTTTCTGTAGTGTACTCTGTACTGTACATGTCTACTACCTGGGTAGTAAGGTAGTAGGTATGAATGAACGAATGACACGTATCATTACCACAAGTAAGCTGGGCTAAGCTCTGGGTATGAGATATGAACACATTCCTACATCCATAGCAATTACAACGCCCTCATCGATCGGGCCTTGATATATATATATATATATATATATACTTTTTTTTTTTTTGAAGAAAAAAGCGATATTTCGCTTGATCAACTGTTTGCCACATCAACCTTAAAAGAAATTCAGCTTGCCCCCTGGAAAATCTCATCCTGCCACAGGGGACGGGCGGGGTGTACCGGTGGATGTATGTACATACTATGCAGGACAGTACCTACTGAGGTAAGTAAGTACCTAGGTATTGGAGAACTGAGGTATTGGGAATACTCCGTGGGTAGTACTTGTTTTCCAATTGTGAGTTCATTTGGGCTTGCCCTCTTCTCCGCCCCAATTGGTTTTCATCATGTGCGAGAATTTTGTGGCCCCTGTCCAGGGAGTACTACTTAGTAATGAGATTGCTCTAGTTTCCCTTTAAAATCTCTCGATTCAACTCGTGCTGTTTAGGAAGTGTATACAATCATAAACAAAAACGTCGAAAGGCCATAGACATGGGAAAAATAAAGGTCAATGAAGAAAGCGAGAGAATTAGAGAGATGGGTCTCCTGAGAGCAAGTTACTATTGAGTTCCTACAAGCTGTCTAGTATTCAGAGTACACAATGACAAAAGCAAACGCCGTGGAAAATTCCATGTCCATGAAGCTTTAATATTGGCATAACCTTAAAAATTGAATACAAATTGAAGGTTTGTAATTGAGAAGGAAAAAGACAGCAGCCATCAATCATACCATACCACAATGTGTTTAGCGGTAATGGAATGTCGCAGATAGTAAGTACCTAATATGTTCTTAAAACTACTACTATTACGGAGTACGGGATGAGAAGCGCTAGTCAAAGACCATATCCACATGGGAGATTTATTGATGAAGAGAAGGTCTCAGTTTGAGTGGTTCTGATATGTAAAGCGGTACAGGCTCTGATTCGCTAATCATCCCTTGTTCTCCTGACCAATTCTCCAACCGTCTGATGGACGGTGAAAAGGCCAGAAATGCGACTACGTTGATATCCTTCTATGTCTGTATATGTGTCAGGTCTCACTGGCCCCATCAAATCACACACTTTCTCTTTCTTTTCTATCCTCTATCCCTAACATCTTTTCTTTTGCGACAGTTTAGATATATTTCCTTGCCACTCCAGTTCCTGTGCTGGGGTCACACCTGTTTGCTATATTTGGCGATCAAACTAGCGCTCAGCTCCACACTCCACACCAACCCCTAAGAGTATGTTTGGGACTGGGCAGTGGCCACTGAGGTGGTCTTGTTCTTTCTCTCAACTATTTATCTCTTCAGTACCTAGTACGGTGTACATATATTACAGTATTATTTGTTATTATTATTTTTAATTTTCTTGTCAATAATTTCTCTTGCATTTCTGCGCTCTTTTTTGATTTTTTTTTCCCCCCCCCTTTCCCTATTCTCTTTGTCCATTTTTGGCACCCTTTTCGTGTCTTTAGTTGCACTCTCTCTCGAGCCACTTTCCATTTCGTCCTATTCTTTTCGAGGCCGCGCGAAAAATATTCACTCCGTATACTAATAATAATCCATTCCTAAGCCCCACTGATGGTATGTGAGGCCCTGTCTTAGCCAGCGTTAATTGCTTGTACAGTTTGCCAGAAACTTCCTATCTGACCACTCCGCTCATTTACTCAGCATTCTCCTGTGACCCCTTAATGACCTCGACACCACCGCCACAAATTGTCCTCTACTCTGTTTTTGGCTGTCTGTGACTGTCACTTCATTCCTCGGCGTTCTTTTTAACTAGAGCCCCACCAGGATCGGAATCCGAGTGGTTTGGGAAAGGCCCAGAATCAGCCCAAACAGAAACAGCCCTCCACTGCAGCCTTGTTTATGGGAAACAAGTAGCGCAACTGAGAAGTGGCTGTCAAAAATTTTTTTCTACATCTCTAGACGGATATCCCGGAGCTGTTGCAGCTCGCTAATTTTATTTTTGAAAGTGGTTCCGGCTTCACTAGTGGTCGCGACCCCCAGTCTCAGCACAGATGCCAATCAAGCTTCCCAAAGGCTTTACCCGGCGGAAATCGTCTGGCAACGCCTTAGAAGAGGTGGAAAATCCTCCCCAACAATCATTTCGTGTTTTCGAACGCCCATCTGTCGACAAAAAGTCCTATAGTGAAGGCAACCTTCTAGCAAAAAGACTAAGTGACGGACAACGGTTCTATCCACCAGCAGAAGATTCAGACAACATCTTCGCAGGGGTGGATAACCCAACTCAGAGTACCCAGTATGCTCCTTCTCTTCCTTCAGATTTCGCAATTGTGCCCAGAAGCAAAACCTCTGATCAGAATTATGGCAGCGGAGGCTTGCATGAGCGTCCAAAATCGGCAAGATTTCACTCGCCAACACACCGTTCGACGGATGGACCGAGTCCATCTGATACTCAATCACCACATTCACGAAACCTATACGACATACCGATTCCCCCTCTCTCTGGTGCATTGCGCGCCGCCGGTCGAACCTTTTCTTTCGGTGGCCGATTTTCAAAGGCCTCAGCGCCAATTCCTCCACCCCAACCCTCCACACCTGGCCCCTCTAGAGGTCGGGCAATGACATCCAGCACAACGAGCACAGCGACACCCCCGAAATTGCTAGACACGGACTTACAGTTTGGTCAAGAGGAAGACGAATTCCAGAATATGTTCAGTGAAGTCGGGAAACGGGCAGCTTCTCGAGACAGATCGGGTGATATGGTATGGAAAGTATCTATATCTAATGTTTCTACGGGGCGGATTGTTATTGACGCTCCACAATAGTTTTCATCGTCCCCCCCCGAGTCGGCATCCCGCAAGCAGGAAAAGACACCGCGCCCGACTCCCATTAATACTGACCGGTCAAAGGAAGTCGAGCCCTCGCCATACTCCTGGGATAGCCGACATTCAGGAGAGGGTCTTCTAATGGCAGACGATTCGCCTCGAGAGGGACATCCGACAATACAACAAACTCTGCATTCTCATCCCGTGTCTCCAGAGGATCGCCGGAAATCTCTGCCCCTACCGATAACCATACCAAGGACAACTACTCATCGTTCCCTAGAAAAGCCTCAAGCTATGCCTGATAAGGGCCTAAGAAGGAGTGTTCTATATTCCAGCAAGCGAGCTTCTACCCCTGTCGAGGACGAAGATGCCAAGTTGATCATGGAGTCTCTATATACCGATAAAGGAGGCTCACAGGTGCTATTGACATCTGATCACGAAGACTCCGATGTGGGACATAACACGCCCCTCTTTAGTAATGGCCACATGGTTACAACGAATCGTTCTGAGCGTTCGGATGGGGTCCCAATGCTCTCACACAAGACTTCCAGCGTGGTCGAGGACCATCTCGACCCTTCTATAGCAGCCCATGCAAAGCTGGCTGCGCAGTACGAAGAAAGACAACCGGCACCAACAGTATCGTCGAACAAAGTCATGACCCCTTCTCAATTCGAACATTATAGGCAGCAGCAAGAACTTAGACGATCCAACAGCGACGCCTCTAAGAGCGAGGGATCTACAGCGAGCGATTTCGATGAGGAGGACGAAGCAGAGAAGAACCGCGAGGTAGAGAGGCAGCGACGCAAGCAGGAGGCCCACCTCTCGGTATACCGACAGCAGATGATGAAAGTGACCGGTCAGGAGTCCCCAGCGCCTTCGCTCCGCCCAGAGGTAGATCGGCCCAATAACAGTGCGCCCAACCTGACAGTTACCCCATTGAATTCTGGTAATAGATCAGGCAGTGGGAAAAGCAGCGACGGTGATGATGATGAGGAAATCCCGCTAGGGATCTTGGCAGCACACGGATTTCCTAATAGAAATCGCCCTCCAAGTCGTCTCGTTCCGTCTAATTCGATACCAAATCTTCGAGCCTCCTTTCACCAACCGTATATATCATCTTCAAACTCTGTTGCAGAGCAGGAGGCTGGTAATCGTTCCAGCCTGCCTGTTTTTGCCAGACATTTGCCACGGGACCCATACTTTGGGGCGGGCCTAGTTAATCAGACTAATAGGGAATCGTTGGCCCTTGGAGGTGGTGCATCAGTTTATGGGGGCCCAACAGCTGTCGTAGGCTCCTCGCCTGCATTTCCTCCCGGGGGCTTGGTTGGAGTCATTGCCACAGAGGAAAGAGCGAGGGCAATGAGAAGGGGAAGTCCCAATACACAAGCTATGTATGAGTATCAGGGTGGGCCGTCTACTTTACCTACTCCATCTAGTGGCATCCCCAGGCCCTACACCATGATGAGTCTGAATCCTCCAGTCCCCTCTGGGCCAGCACCAGTGGTTTCTGCCACAGAACAAGCACAGATACAGCTCTCTCAGCAAATGTCGAGTATGGTGCAGATGCAGATGCAGTTCATGCAGCAGATGTTTCAGATGCAGGGTGGGCAGACTCCACCTCCACAACTACCCCCACCGGCAGGCTTCCCCCCGGCAATGATGGCTAACGCGAATATGAGACCGTCCTCGATGCCCTCAGCTGGAGGAATCAACAATGCCCCTACTGGTTATCGAAGTGATCAACGAACACTTAGTATGCTTGATCCAAACGTTTCGTCCCGACTTAATAGCCCAGCGATGCCTTACACCACGGGCGGTAACCGACCAAGCACTCCGGCAGGACAAGGCTATGCTCCGTCCATTGCTCCATCGGAACGCAGCAATGTTGGGCTAGCGCCTCGGTATCGGCCAGTATCAATGTTACCGTCAGAGCCTGGGCCGACTGCACATCCCTTCATGTCAAAACCGTGGAATGACGAGAATCAGAGATCGTCTCTCTCCGTTGCTTCCCCAGAGAGATCACATCTGACCACACCGACTACCCACCCAATATCGAGCGTCGATAAGTCAGTGATCACTAGCAAAGCAGGTCAGAACGCTGATCCAGACGACGATGACGATGAAGGCTGGGCCGAAATGATGAAGAAACGAGAGAAGAAGCGAAACAACTGGAAAATGAAGAAAGAGACGTCGAGTTTTGGAGACATGTTGAATGCGGTACACTAATGGAGCCCGTAGATGATTTTCCTTGCCAACCATGTCATGAGCATATCTTCGTCACGTACATTGTGAGCCTTATTAAACTCCTCCCCTCTTCTCGTAATATATTCTTGACTCGAGGTCTGATATACACCCCAAGGGCTTGGGCTTTTCTGTTTTCTCTTATATGGGGAGAAAGACAACGTGTTTTGTCTGGTTGGCGTTTGGCGGTTCAGGGACTTTTCTTTCCTAGGTGATGT
Organism: Aspergillus hancockii; assembly: GCA_001696595.2. Classification (NCBI taxonomy): domain Eukaryota; kingdom Fungi; phylum Ascomycota; class Eurotiomycetes; order Eurotiales; family Aspergillaceae; genus Aspergillus; species Aspergillus hancockii. The sequence goes on along the minus strand of MBFL02000018.1, from coordinate 139,120 downwards.
GATGTTTGTCCAGTCTATACTTCAGCTTTCAGCGCTTGCATCTTTCATGTATTCGGTAGTTATCTCAGAGGGCATACTATACAACTGACGTCTTAATGACACTACAATACTAAGCGGGAAGGGCTTCCTTGTCTCTCTCTTCTTGCTACATCCCTGCTACATTGTTCATCTAGTCGAAACTTAAAATAATGTTTGATGGCCTACATATGTGCATTAATATGCTACAAGCCCTTGGAGAATATCTTTCGCTTCCTGTACGGATTGATCCACAATTTCTGCGGCAGATGACGTCTCCGTGACAAGTCCAACACCAGTGCCAGCATAAATCGTCAGTCTACTGTTTGGACCCCATCCTGAGTCACCCATCGCCAGCTCGTCTACGTATAAAACTTTATTCTCCTCATCGCGCATGCCCTTTTCAGCAGCATCGGTGTAGCTCTTGTTAATCACACCTCGCCCATCATATCGATCAGGCCAACCTGCTATACCTATCACCCGGTCAAACACAATGGATCGAACTGTGGAGATCCCGCCATCAGAGGCACGTAAGACCTCGTTCTGGTAGCCACGCGCAATGTTCGCTTCAAACGACACCAGGAAACGAGTGCCCATGACAACCCCAGAAGACCCCAGGGTGAGGGAGGCAGCTATTCCTCGGCCAGCGACGATCCCGCCTGCTGCGAGTATGGGAATACGACTCAGCGCACGTTCCCGCAAGGCATCACAGACCTCGGGTACTAGCGTTAGAACAGAAGCTGAGCGAGCCAAGCCATGGCCACCTGCGTCCGTACCCTAGACAACCAGGACATCAGGGCGAAATGCTTCGCCAACAGAAATAGATTCGGCCGCAGTGCCGACCTGACCCCAAATTAGGCCTAGATTTGCGCGATGTTACAGCACGCACTTGTTCTACCCATGGTAGCAGGTTAATAGGCTGGGATCTGGGGGTAAAGAGCCAGGCAGCACATGGTTTGAATTTTCTTGATTGCGGCTACAGATAGCTTGATATCGGCGCCCCAGTTTAGAAAGCCCACGCCTATGGGGAGAATGCCGCTTTCGCGGTACTGGTTTTGCAGTGCGGTACAGGACTGTTCCACAGTTCTGACAGCTTCTTGGAGATTGTAATCAAGTCTCGAAACATCATATCCTGCGGCGAGGAATCCCAGTCCACCGGCGGAAGAAACAGATACTATGAGAAAAGGCATGGCAATATTAAGCATCGGCGCAGATGCTATGAGTGGAGTCTTTGCCCAAGGATAGCTAGTCTGTAGAATCGATCTCAGAGGCACGATATCTGGCTGGTAAGCTGTATGAGTGTGAGGATAAAATTGATTGTGGTGAAAGAAAGTTGGGAACTTGGGTTGAATATTATCTAGTAGCCACATTTATATCATAGGAACAGCGAAGACTTAAAAATAGGTATAGATATAAGTGCATGAACAGCATAGAACTGAACGTCACATAGTTTCGCTTCCACCAATATATGAGGTATCTCATTCCTGCTATTCACAGAAATATATACTATGACCAGCACAACAGAGTGGGTCCAGGAAGCGGCAGAGGAGAGGAACAGGTGAGAGGGAGAATCACAACTCTGGGTGGTAGTCACGTGTATATAGATCACGGGATCCCCCAGAAAGGATTATCCAGATAGACATTATCATGATGTATCTCAGTGCAAAAAAGCATAGAGCTGCAAAAGAATCACCTCCATCCACCCCTTATTATCTCTGACTGCGAATTTGAAATCTATTATAAGGATTATTGCATCTCTGGAGTATTGAACTTTTCTTTTATTTCTCTCTGGTGGTCTTATCAACATCTTTGCATGAGTTTCTTGTTGCTGGGAATAGCACTATCTCACGTGGTGAAAAGAGTCAGACTTCATCAGAGCAACGGTTCGAAAGAAAAGATACGAAGAGGAGAAAGAATCCATCATAGATACTGGGGACCTTGGACCCTTTATTATCATTCTTTTATTGGAATCAAACTCTAAGACTAAATTTTGATTGAAGCTCTTCAGACTCTTTTTATTTGGTTCAAGATGAATGCACCTGACCGGTAAGGAATGCAACCTTCCTTGACTTATTTCTGCATGTTCCGATTGTATAGATTGCTCTGAAGGAACTGTGCTCTTTTTTATTTTGTATTTTTGTTTTTCGGGGTTGTGGGGCTTTTTTTTTTCAGTATAGATAGGCCATGGGTTCTGCTTGCTCAAAAGGGAAGGAGAGTGTTCCTGTCACGGGCTCTCCTTTACCATTCACTGAGGCATGAAGCAACAAAGCTCGCAGGGTGTTATGATCTGGGAAGCGTTCCTCTTTTCAGTCTGCCTTTATTCATTGCTGTATCCCCTCCCATTCACCCCTTGGGTCCTTTCTACCTGCTTCTTACCTACTTCCTTTCTCTTGGAGACCATGAACTTCAGTAAAGAGTACATTCTCTCTAGGGAGATGGTCTACGCGCGTTGGATAAATGCTAATGGCAGTACACCCCGCAACGGCTGCCAGTCTACTGTCAAAGTCTCTCATGACCAGCAACCTAGGTCTGCTGATTTTCGCTTATCATACATCCTTTACCGCTTCACACATGCTCCTGTATCTAGCTTTGAGAGTACTTTGTGAACTATCAGGCTAACTATAACCTGAGAATAGTTATGAATCATTCGTGCTCGCGAATGGCGAGAACAAAGTCGAGATGGAAATTGACACACGTACGCCACTTCTTGGTTCTTTATTTATTAGCAGATGCTAAAATTGCTCTCAGGTATTCCTTCTTCTGCCATCTTCACTTTCAACAAAGAGGATCATACCCTTGGAAATTTAATTCGCTCCCGCCTTCTCCAGAGCTCCCATGTACTCTTTGCTGCTTACAAGGTAAGGCACATTTATAACTTGCTCTTTAAACTAACCTTAATTTTCTTCCATTCTTATATATTAGAGGAGTTGTCCTACACGCATCTAACAGGTGAATATTTAGGTTCCTCATCCGCTTGTCCCGAAGTTTGAACTTCGTGTTCAGACGGACGGTGAAGTCACTCCTAAGGAAGCTGTCATCGCCGCGTGTCATGAACTCGTTCGAGATTTGGGTATCCTGTCACGCGAATTCACCAAAGAATATGAGCTGCGCAAGATGGTTGGAGCCACCCAGCAGCAGCAGGATGGTGTACAGGATGGAGCCTAGGTGACTGTCGCCTCACCAGTCAAAGTGAGCTGGTTTTCGCTTGCGAAAGAAAGAGAGTTCTCATTCGGATCTGCGCAGCTGGTTTTGCGTATACTTCGTTATGTCCAGATATTTTCCTTTTCTTTTTTCTTTCTTCTTGCCCTTCATGTTTACATTCTCATCTCCTGTAACCTACGAAGCTAGCTCTATGGCATGTTGCCAGGATTTGCATGAAATCTCCGTAGTGATGAGGTGCGAGTTGCGGCAGGTTTATTCCATCTAGTGAATCACAGGGATTGTTGTAACAGCCCAATGTTGCGTTGTATGATATATATCATAGTAATTGTCTTAAACCATGGAAGATGCATAGACTGTATGTATCTTCTGCGGGACCCGTTCCTGATGGACTTACGGTTGAGTCAGCACCACCTAAAATCCCCTCCAGATCCACTATCCCTTTCAGGCTTAGCGCTACCTCTCCCTCCGCGTCCCTGACTCCGGTCGACACTGGCAGCTCCTAATCCTCCTTGATCGCTGCCCGCCCAGTGGCTTCTATCGTTCATTTAGTTTCCTTTCACTTTCCTTGTTAATCCTGTTATTTATCATTCTTTTCTTGTTATATAAACTTTTTTCTCGATGCAAGTGCTGTTTTGGTAATGTACTCCTCGTCGAATTCTTTCCTAGGCGGCGCCAACAGCGCTCGCCCGGGACAGCCACCTTTTATGCAGCAACCCTCATACTCGCAATTCCCTCAAGGTCAGCAACCGTCACAGCAGCAACAACATCAGACCGGGTTTGCCCCTCAGCCGACTGGATATGGGATGCAGTTACCTGGATTTGGAGGCTCTCACCTGCAGCCTCAATCAACTGGATTCATGCCAGGGCAATTACAACCCCAGTTCACAGGATTACCCGGTGCCGCGTCACAGCAGCAGCCACAGTTCACGGGATACCTTGCTCAGAGTCATACCCCCCAGCTCCAAGCCCCTTCTAGTACCGGATTGCCTGTCCGGCCGGTCCCCCAAACCTCATCCGCAGTAGCAGACTCTTTCAGGGATGGAGCTGGCGCCGCTCCGCCGCCGCCGCCCAAGCCTTCAAGGGGCAAGATTCCTAATATTCGGCTTTCGTTTATTACCGCACAAGACCAAGCTAAGTTCGAGCAACTTTTCAAATCTGCGGTTGGAGATAGTCAGACGATCAGCGGGGAAAAGGCTAAAGAGCTACTTCTACGATCAAGGCTTGCAGGCAGTGATCTGTCGAATATATGGGTGTTATCTGATACCACAAAATCAGGTCAGCTGTTCTTCCCAGAGTTTGCTCTAGCAATGTATCTGTGCAATCTACGAATTACGGGCAGAGATTTGCCAAATGCGCTCCCTGAGAAGATAAAGAATGAAGTCTCCAGTATGGTGGACATCATCTCTTTTCAAGTACCCGACACCCAACCCGAACCGGCTGGTCGAACAAATGTTCCGAATTTTGATGCTCCGTTACTAGAGAATAAAGTTGCACCTCCTGCTCCCCAGCAACCGCAACCTCAACAGCCGACCAATTCTCAGCTTCTCACGCAACTCACAGCGCAGCCAACGGGGTTTCACTCTCAGACAGCTGGCATCCAGTCTACTCAAACATCTTTTCCGGGTCAAAGCTTAAACCTGGTTCCGCAGGCTACGGGTATCCCGGGTCAGTCCCAGCAACAGTTCCTACATCCGCAGCCAACAGGGCTTTTGACAAACCCCCAGCCCACAGGATATAGTGGGCCTATCCCTCCTGTGCCACCGATTCCTACCGGATTTGGGTCTAATCTCAGTCCCGCACAAACGGGCGGTGTCACTAGTTTTGTCGCTCAACCTACCGGTGCCCCTGGTCAGTGGGGCTTCGTTAATGCTCCTTCTTCTGGGTTGCCCAATATAGAAGCCCTAAAGCAGCAGCTTATGCCCCAACCAGGTCGTGAAGGTGGATTCTCGGCTGTTGGCCTCTCCGGAAATGCTCATATCCCTTGGGCAATCACCAAGGAAGAGAAGAAAATTTATGATGATCTCTTCCGAGCCTGGGATGGTTTTCATAAAGGTTTCATTGGCGGCGACACTGCTATTGAGATCATGGGACAAAGTGGTCTGGATAGAAAAGATCTGGAGCGTATTTGGACGCTGGCGGATCCCCATAATAGGGGCCGGCTCAACATGGATGAATTTGCTGTTGCCATGCATCTAATATACAGAAAGCTTAATGGATACCCGGTCCCTAGCCGCCTTCCACCTGAGCTAGTACCCCCATCTACCAGAAACCTTAACGACTCGATAGGCACCATCAAGTCGATGCTTTCTCAAGATGCGGAAAGCCGGAAAGCATCTGGCGCTTTCTTGCAGCCGCAAAAGACCGGGGTTAGCTATCTCAAAGATCACTCATTCCGTGGTGGTGCAGCCTCTCCTAGTTTTGGTCGCAAAGATGCCACCTTGTTCAAAAACAACGACGACGCTGCTGCTGGGTATCGCTCTAGTGCCCGTCGCCGTGTCGCAAACAACGGTCGGACTCCTTCCCCTGCTACCTCTCAAGCATCAGAGGAGGAATTGTCTGTTGAGCAGCTGAAGAAGAAGATCCGCGAAACCCAAATTTTGTTAGATGCGGTAGACTTCCAGGACGAGAATCGCGCAGAGGAAGACGATGCTTTAGACCGTAGAGATCGTCGGGAAGCAGAGAGCCTCATGGAACGGATCCGCCGTGTGCAAGATGACATAGACACCCACCCAAATGCGGTCTTCCGTAACCTGGACAACGGTGCTGAACGGAGGTCCTTACACCGACAGCTACAGTCTTATGAGGACCAAGTTCCTCCGGTAGCCTCAGATGTTCGGCGAGTTGAACGGGATATTGCTGACGCGAGGCTTGAGCTGTTCCGCTTGAAGGACGCAAAGGCACATCCAAATAGTGCATCGAACATTGTGGGAACTGGCCCTGGAGGTGCAGTGACAGAGGCGGATCGTATCAAGGCTCGTGCTCGTGCCAGAATGCAAGCCCGTGCTGCCGAACTTGCCGGAAGGCCCGCACCGTCCTCAGAAGATGATGATGGAGCCGCAGCTCGACGACTTGAAGCTGAGAGCGCCAATATCAAAGCAGACAGGGAGAAGAACGATACTATGACTCGGGATGTGGAGGATAGTGTAAGAGACTTCTCCCGAAGTCTTGAGGACAGTCTCAAGGATGAGAGCGAGAATTCATCGCGCGAGCATGAAAAGCGCCGATGGGAAGATGCTTTGGGGGTGGAGGATATCATTCGAGACTTTATCTACGATCTGAAACGTAGCAGCCGAACGGCACATGTTCGGAAAGAAGAGTATGTTTCTATCATCTTCTACTTTCTGTACACCTCTTGTCTTTGTTCCACTGTGTTCAGTGAATCCGAAGCCTCTCCCTCTTTCTATGGTACTGACGTAGCCTCTAGGAAATTGCGATCGGTGCAGGAACAGCGTTCTCGATTTGATGAATCACCCGCTGTCCGGCCTTCTCCTCCACCATCCACAGGCTCTACGGGCTCATTACCTGCCTCTACCCATGAGGACCGTGTCGCTGCTGCACGAGAGCGTGCTCAGAAGCGTATTGCTGAACGAATGGCAGCCGCTGGTCTCAAGCCCAATAGTAACTCAGCGGAAACTCTTCTCCAGCGTCAAGAGCGTGAGAAGAAAGAACGCGAGGAGCGCTTGAAGCGAGCCGAAGAGGAAGACGCTAGGCGGGAGCAAGAGAGGCAGCGCCGATTAGCCGAAGAACAAGATGGTCCTACGGCTCAAGCAGTTAAACCAGCTGGCAAAAGGCCTCCACCAGCACCACCTTCTAGACGGGCCCGTACGGACAGTGCGGGACAGGCTGAAACTAAGAGGGTGGCAGATGAAGCAGCGAAAGCAGAGCAGTCTGCCGGGGAGCGAGCCACCAGAGAGGAGGAACAACAAGCAGAGGAGAGAAAACACCTTGAGTATGTGAATGCAGCATCAGGGGTTCCTTTTTATCCCTTCTTCCTTCATCTTGCAATATTTTCGCTAACATAGTACTTCCCAGGGACGATGCTAAACAACGTGAAGAAGAGTTCCAAAAAGAGAAGGAGGCACAGGAGGCCCGTCTTCGTGCGCTTCAAGAACAAGTGCAGCAAGGCAAGATCAAGAAACAGGAAGCCAAGCGCCGGAAAGAAGAGACAGATCGACTGGCAAAGGAACAGGAGGCCAAGCTTGCTGCTCAGCATGCTGACCTCGAATTGGCCAAAGAAAGGGAACGACAGCTGCAACGGGAGTTAGAAGCCCTGGACGATGAAAGTTCTTCGGACGAAGAAGACCCTGAAAGTATTACCCCTCAGCATAGCACACCTGCCCAAAGCCAAGTCCTCTCCGGAGAAGCTTCTGCTACGCCCTCAGCTCCGGGGGCTCCTCTTTCAGCATCTGAGCCAGAGGTGACTAGTCCTATCAGCCCTCCAACCAGCGATCGCGCTGGATTAGCCAACCTTAGCCCAGAGGCCGAATCAAAGAACCCTTATTTCAGAAGGATTAGTCAGACTGCCGAGAGCCAAGTGGCTGCACCGCCCCCTATTCCTCAGGCCACTGTTACTTCGCCCAAAGCTGACGTTCAGTCAACCAACCCTTTCCATCGGCTCGCACAGCAGCAAGAAGCTGCGAAGCCTGCATTTACTGCACCGGGACCAATAGAGCGGAAGTCCCGGGCACGGCCCGAGGCTGACGACGACTGGTCTGCGGCAGGCTCGGACTTCGATTCTTCTGATGATGACGATGATGAACGGCCAGGCGGTGGTAGTGCGAAGCAACTCGCAAGTATCCTGTTCGGTACTATGGCACCACCGCGACCTCTCAGTGCCATGGACGACAAATACCCATCGAAATCGTCTACTCCTGTTCCGGATACTCCAGTAGCCCCTCCAATGGCGTCTGAGGCAGATGGAATCTCGTCTATTCCTCCTGCGGGTCCTCCTCCGCCTCCGCCTCCGCCAGCGCCAGCACCAGCTCCCGCGCCAGTGTTCAATCCTGACTCTCCAAGTGGCCCTCCCCCCCCACCACCGCCTGCGCCTCCTATGGCACCTCCAGCCCCTCCACCTGGCATTCCTCCACCCGCTCTGCCGGCCGCGCCGGCAGGAGCGCCTAACCGAGGTGCCCTACTCGCTTCGATCCAAGCCGGTAAAGGGCTCAGAAAGGTTCAGACAAATGACCGGAGTATCAGCTCTACTGCAGGCCGTGTTTTGGATTAGGGAGTAACTGTTTTCACTTATCCTTAAGAGGGTACAATTGGGCTAGATAGCTTTCGATATGGATGCTGAAGTGAAATGAGAACCCTGCGAAACACCAACTGAGCGAAATCGCTATAGCTTGTATATCTCCAGTCCTTCGTTAATATAATTTGTTATGTGCATCTTTGCGTATTTGCTTGAGATATGTGAGAGATCGTAGTGGGGCATGAGATAGCCTCATGAGGAGGCTAGGCTGCGATAATGTCATCAACAATCCATCGATATCGCCAATAATTCATTTATGTACGTCATAGTAATACATCTAATGACCGTATTAAATAAAGAAAAGTAGTAGATAGAGAAAGATCGCTCTAGAAATAATGATGATAGTGGGTGAGCATAAAACAAATAGCATCAATAATCACAAAGGTTCAGGTCAATACTTCAGCAATGACGTTCGTCAGAGTACTGATGCACCATAGAATTACTAGACCCCAGCCAATTTTTCGGTCCATTCTCCATTTGTTCATTGGGACTACAATCAGTAGCCCTACCAAGGTGGCCAACAACGTGGCGCCGCTGATAATGAGCACCTTGGAGATGGTAATTTCATATGGGTCACCATGGGTGGCTACGGTCTCTGTTTTTGTATGTAGGGTCATATACAGACCACCCAGGCCGATTCCTAGAAGGATATTCAACATAGGTCCACCGAAGCAGGCGCTCAACGCCATGACTGGGTAGCCCAGGCGCGCAACGGTGATATCGGCAACAAGATCACCCAGTGAGTTTCCGACAGCAAATACGGTGAGTCCGAGGAGAGAGTCGCTGATGTCTAGAATCACTCCTAGCGTCTTGAGGAGACTGACGACCTCCGTAGCTATAGTTGCAATCCAACATATGGCAACAATGAAGCCCAAGAAAGCCAGCAAAGATCGCCATGCATCTAAAGGCTGGGTAGAATGGTTACGTCGTGTACTAATGACGAGGCCACTAAGGCATACCAGCGAAAAGAGAAGAGATAATAGGGATGGTAGCAGGAGGTTGTGGATGTCTATATCGGAATCAAAGGCCGTCCAAGCAATCAGAGCAACAATAAAAGGACCGGTGAATAGCTGTATCCAAACTAGCCATTGACACCGTTCCTTCGGGGGTGCTGACGCAGGATCTGGCGATGGTTGAGTGGCAGGCAACTCGGAATCCCAACGTCGTCGTCCCTGTCTCGATTGTCTTTTGCCGTTTTGATCTGACGCTTGTTCGGCAGCGGACCCGTAGTCAACAGCTCGAATAAGGGGGCTATCCTCCGGTAGTCTCACCACGGGGGCTCCTGAATGTTCTCCATCTGCTGAAGTCACTACAACTGTGACAGAATCTGCGCTGGTTTTGGTCTGTGCTGGCTCAACAACAGGGACAGTAATCGTCAGTAGCAGCACACTAGGAGCTGCAACCACCGCCAGCAGTTTTTCCCAGAAGCTCTTCGTCCTCCACCCGTTAAAAGTAGGGAAAAGGGTTCGAAAGATGGATGGTAAAAGAACGTAGATGAAGGAAAACCACCACTGCATTTGGGTCGAAGATCGATTGCTTCCAATGCCATAGAGGCTATCATGAATCTGCAGCTCCTCTGTAGGACTAGAAACAGCCGGTAGGCGTATACTGGGTGCTCTAGAGTGTGTTGGATTGGACATATCAAGGAAGGGGGGGAATGGGCTAGAAGGGCTCTCCATCGGGGGGAGATCCCCCGACCTAGAGGCGTATGACGTTCCCCGTGGGGAAACCTCGAGGGGAGATCGCGACTCAGGTGTTTCAGCGTGGTAATTTGGGGGGTGAAAAGTTCCCGGGGGCGCGAGTAATTGTGGAGTTCGCGGACGTGCACTTTCTCCTGAGGTAGGACTTCGCCATGAATGCTCTGACGGCGGTGGCGATGGTTTCGATTCAGCACTCTGATCGCTATCCACCAACTGTGTTTGAATGTCTGTAGCCTGGCTATCGACCGAAGGTTGAGTGGCAGCAATATGCGGCCGCCTTGCACCAGACCCGAACATGCTGGTATCCAATTTTAAACCCGTCGCATCGTCGGCGGACACAGCTCGAGTTCGTGAGGAACCCGCTCCACTATTAGGCGACAGACGGCTTGCTGCAGCAGGCTTGTTGATCCACGGGTGGGAAGCGACAGAGATATCGTCACGCTCCGGTAGTGCTGTGTGATCCTCATCTTGATCGTCCGAGTACCTCTGGAGGTTAATTTGGACGTTTTGATGAGTACTCCGTGACCGCTGGAGAGAAGAAACTACCGACTGGAACTCCAGCGCACCGACTAGACTTGGTCTAATTGGGTTAAGAGTGTTGCGTCTGCGTACAGATGGACGATACACGTGCATGTTGTCCCGTATTTCTGCCAAATACCGGTTGCGGGTTTCGTCGTCATCCCCATCTTTCCAGGGTGTCTCTTCACACCTCTCCAAGGCGTAAAAATCCTGGGCTGATACGCCACGAAGGAGACTTGTGGACTCAGAAGTTACCCCGGGATCGTCCTCTTCAACTTCCTCAATCTCCAGTTCTTGATTTTCGGGAATATGGAAGTGTGACCGTGCAGCTAAATCTCTCTCATAGACACGACGACGGCGCACAAAGTACCAGTGCCAGGTCACGACCAATACGACATAGAAGCAATATAAACCCACCATGGTGGCAGATTCCCAGGTATGAAGGCGACCATCTGCTAGCAGTAGCATACTGAAGCTCACAGCCACGATGAAATATCCGACATCACGAACAAAGCTCCTCCGAGCAACTTTGAACGGACGCACCAATGCCATCGACCCTGCAACAACCGATGTAATAAAGCTTGCAGCTCCAAGAAGCTCCCCAATTGCCAAGCTGCCGCTATTAGACTTCATGGCGGCGAAAGTAGAAAACACATCCGGGCTCCCGTTCCCAAACGCAAGGAATGTGACACCAGTCAAGCTTTCGCTCAAACCGAGAGCACCGGCTAGAGTACTCAAGTCGATACACAAAAAGTCGCTGGCGGCAATCCCAATCGTACTGAAAAGCAGCGAGAGCCACAGGACAAGAACAACGAACGCAAATGGTTTGGCATCTGCGAGTGAGCAATAATAGAATTGAAGATACGAGAACAAACCATCTTCATGGTCAGGACAATTCGTACGGACGTAAGAGCATTTGTCGTGCGCATTACGAACCAATCGGCACTGGAAGGAAAGATTGTATATGTATTAGTAAACCACTTTGGGAAGTTGTTCGTAGATAATGGAAGGAATTGTTTTTGATACCTCTAGATCGTTGTTTCGCTTGAAGATTCGATGCGCATCGGATACTCCTCCATGGAGGAATTGCCTAATAGGAAGTGCAATTCCTTCATCTTCATGTAGTCTAAGAACCCAGGTGAATACTGCCAAACTTGTAAATACCACGAGAGTCCAGTAGAAAGGCCGAACGGAATAGCGGCGCTTCTGGCGGCCCCATGGGCGGCTCAAGGTTGGTGACAGTACTCCAGGCATAGTGTAAGATGCGACGGCATCATGGGCAGCGAAGTGAATGACTACGCAGTGGCAGAGAAGCCAATATAAGGTCTCAGAAAGTCAAAAATGAAGAAACCATTGGCATTGCTGCAAGGGAGAAGAGTACCTAACGATACAGACTCGTCTATCTACCTAGGTACGAGAAAGGTGAGTCCACGCGGCGAGTCCACTCTTGATGTCAAGGCGGAGGATGGGGCTTGTGGGTCGCCGCCTATGGATTTGAGATGTGGCTGTGCACGGTTCTACTACGTATACCATAACTAACTTAACTATGGCATACATAGGTTAGGTAAGTAGGCATTGCCTAAACCAGTCTCGGATACATCATTCCACCACTTGGAGAGTCGGGTGCAATGCTAGCCAATAGCAAAAAATAGTAAGGTATTGAAAAGATCATGGACAGAGGATGAGAGCATCAACGTTATCGATTCCTACCTAGAAAACAAAGAGATGGCCACCATTCTACGGATACCAGGACTATGTGGATAAGGACATCACGTGCAGCCACGGGGCGTCATATTATGTTGGTTGCAACACATCATGTGACTGCCCCGCCTTAGTCATTGCACAGCTGGTTGCTCTGGTCTGGCGTATGTTTTTGTTGACTCGCTATTTGTTTGTTCTGGCAGCCAAAGAGAGGAAGAAACAGTGAAGTTGTTGGCTTGTTGGCACATCGGCAATACGACGATTCTAAACGCACCAGATTTATACACAGAGGATGACGATCTCGAAATACTCCCTAGTTGTCACATAAACTTACTGTTTTTCCCTTTCTGTTCTTCTATCATTACCTTTCTCTGGCCCTCTGAATATTCATCCCTTACTCTTGGGAAGTCCCTCACAATGCCCCGCGTAGCGAATTCCAAGCACCGCCGCTCTGGCGGTGCCTCTACTCCCCATAGGAACTCACCTATCAAGTATGTTTTCAACATTGGGTTGCCGATATTGTTTCACAGAAATGAAGGCTGATGGTAGAAGAATTCCGCTCAACGATGACATGGGTGAAAAGGCAGCCCGTATGGAAGCCCGCCAGGCTCGCCATGACCGGCAGATGGATCAGATAAAGGCGGCAGTGAAGACTCCCATACCCCCTCGAAGATACACCGGCCACGAGCGTGGATCCAGCATGAGCCCCGCCACACCGCGCGGATCAGGGCACAGGGGCCGAGAGAGTGATGTCGATGGCCGGAGAGCGGTTACTCCGATGAAGCGCGTACCTATTTTAGCCAACTTTGAGGAGTGGATGAAGATGGCAACCGACAATAAGATCAATGCCAACAATTCATGGAACTTTGCCCTCATTGACTACTTCCATGACATGTCCTTGTTGAAGGAGGGAGATGGAGTGAACTTTCAAAAAGCCAGTTGCACGCTTGATGGATGCGTCAAAATTTATACAAGCAGAGTTGACAGCGTTGCGACGGAGACCGGCAAGCTTCTGAGTGGCTTGGCCGACAGCCGTGACAAAAGGGCCCGCGAAGCTGGTGCAGATGATGGCGGGGCGGAGGAAGAGGATGAGGATGAGGAAGAAGGGGCGACGAGGAAATCTCGGCGGAAGGTATAGCGATCCACGTATTTACGTCAAGGATTACAATTGGCTAATAGATATCCTCAAGGCACAACGAACCCATGAGACTACACTGGCGCCCTCATTTGCTTCACTTCAGCTGAAAAAGTTCGAGCTTGAGTTTTCAGTTGACCCACTGTTTAAAAAGGCGTCAGCTGATTTTGATGAAGGTGGTGCAAAAGGCTTGTTGTTGAATCATTTGGCTATTGATGGGCAAGGTCGCATCGTTTTCGACAGTAGTGATGATGCCACAGAAGAGAGTTCAAAAGACGCGGATGAAGTTCCAGAGGGTTCTCAGCACCCAGGATCTCCATCACCACCAAAGCAATCTTCCGACGACATCTTCGAAGATAACATAGAGATTGACATAACGCCCTTAGCGAGCCAGTTTTTTCCTGATTTGGAACGCCTTGAAATGCAGGATATCTGCCCATCACTTAAGAATTTCGATCTCGGAGACCCGAGCGGGTCGTTGGATATCCCATTTCTAAAGGCCCCCGAAGACTGGCGCAATGATAAGGACCACGAGGAAGGACACAATGCAAATGATGCGTCTGGAATAATGCTTGATGATGACAATGCTGTCGGCTTTGACGACGACGACGCAACCTTGGCAGGGTTTGATCTGGGCGGAGACGCCGGATTCGGTGACGGTGGTGAGGCTTGGGCTCGTGAGGCTGCTTTGGAGCCAATGCTCAAGGTCCACCGAGTCGACCGAGACAATGATGAGAACCAGGATGGTGAAGAGCTGGACAATGACGACGCATATGCCATTTCCCTTACGCATCAGCCCAATAAGCGAGACCATGAAAATATCCTCAGCTACTTCGATAATGCTCTGCAGAAGAACTGGGCAGGCCCAGAACACTGGAAAATCCGAAGGATTAAGGAAAGTTCTGCAGCAAACACCGCGAATGCTGCCCCAAAGCAACGGAAGGAAAAGGAGCCGTTCGAGATTGACTTTTCTGCACCTTTGGATTCTTCCGTAGCTGAGTTGATTTACACCCCTGCAAGCTCCAACTCCACCATATCCCTGCCCAAGACACAATGGAAGACAAAGGGTCGTAATCTTCTCCCAGATGACAAGCACTTTAATTCGAGGCAATTGCTTCGTCTCTTTCTCAAACCCAAGGCCAGGATGGGCTCAAGAAAGCTGCTAGGATCTCGGCAGTTTAACCAGCGAAGAGAGGACCGAACAGCAGGCAGTGGGGAAATGGATGAGGCATTCTGGGCGAATCATAAACCGGAAAATGATACAGCACCTGATGAAGAAGGTGCCCCTGGTGCATATGATGCCAACTTCTTCGCAGACGATGATGGTCTCGCGTTTCCCAATGGCCTTGGCTTAGGTGATGATGATGATGATAATCTCCCCTTTGCGGATGCTAGGGAGATGCTCTCTCCGCCATCCGATGGGCACCCAGGTAACTTAGCCGCTGATGCCGGGGGAGCTTCAGGACTTACAGCGCTTTTGAACATGGTAGGTGCGACACCTGGTTCGGCGCTACAGAGTGGAGCTGGTGGCTTCGGGTCACAGCTTGTAACGCAAGGTGGCAGAAGGGCGCGTCCTGATTATGTTGCGTATGCACGTGTGGCCAAGAAGGTTGATGTCCGTCGACTCAAAGTGGAGATGTGGAGGGGAATGGGTGAACGATTGATCGCCTCAACCAATTTTGGATCCTCGCAGGGGAGTCAACCGCGAGAACAACCTGCCGAAACTGAAGCCAGAGCGGCCCCAACACCCACGCCCATGAACCAGAACCCAGAGCAAGTTCTCGAAGATGAGATGCAGCAAGAAAATAGTCAGTTGCGATTTACGCAGATTATGAATTCACTAAAATCAGTTTATGCCCCAGAAACGCTACGTGATATCAGCACTTCATTCGGGTTCATATGTCTGCTTCATCTAGCCAACGAACAGGGGCTCATGTTACAAAATGACGACGGTACTAGCGCTCTTGGCGAAGGCAGACTGGAAGAGATATTTGTCAAGAAGGATATTAATGCGGTCCTCGAAGAGGGGGCTATATGATGCGAGCGACGTCTGTTTGTTTCGAATGTCCAGTCAATTTCTTTCATAACGGACATAAAATGCTATATGAGGAATGCGGTTTGGCTTAGGGTCAATGCTCAAATTTGTATTGCAAAGGAGTTGGTGGTTTTTGTTTTCATAACGGGATGGCATAAGTGTCTTGTCTCTATTCACTGCTTGTCTTTTGGAGTGTGGTACAGCCAGGGGGTTTGTTCCTTTGAAATTCTTGTATCTACTTGCACAAGTTGATTAGTCTACATAATCATTTGTTGGAAAGTGTGCTTCTAATTATTTACGGGATACATAGACAAAGTAGCAGTCCTACAAAATTCAGGGATATTAGATTCAAAGCATTACAGTGATACGTAATTTCATATCAGACATGTATGTAGCGGACGATAGCATATAGTGGTATATAGAGCGGTATCTGAAAAGCTGTCGTAAAAAAGGAGGTAAAGCGAAGGGTTGCGATATGTGTAGAGAATATTGACGACATGCATCATCCATCCATCCCACAAGAGAGTCACTTGAGTAGCTGAAATGAGACAATCAAAAGAACAGGTGTGGCATGTCAGTCTTGGCACATCAAGACAACATGAACAGGTGTAAATGCGTGTGTCAGCCGGTGTGATTATCTTAAACTAAATATGGATCGTTATCAACGACCCTGTGGGAAATTGGGCGACATCGGACTCGAATATGCCATTGGGATGGGGACAGCATCGTAAGTTCGTTCGCCGGGTGCAGCATCCATATGTTGGTTGACATTTGGTGCCGGAGCAGAAGTAGCAGGAGCCGGACTAGGGGTAAAGAATTCCCTCTGTTCTGTCCTAGGAGTTGCTTGTTGCACGCGGATAGGAGGCGCTTGCAACTGAAAGGCGGGCTGAGGCTTCGTCGGAGATCGTGGGATGGCAAACTGGGTCGAGCATGACTCGCCGTTCTCAGCCATGGAATAAGGGTCCTGGAATGCGGTAGTCGTGACCATGGGCATCTTCTGAGCAAGAGAAAACCCAGGTGTATTGGGCGCAGACTGGATGCGGAGCTGAGCAAGATACAAATCGGATCTGGCCTTGTCACGACGGTCCATTGACTTCATAAGCCGCCTTTTGGTCCAGAACCGATAAAACACGACCGCATAAATAAGGATGACTAGAACTTCAAGGACAACTTCGATGATAGCACATACCAAGCCCCAATCCTAATACCGTCAGTATTGCCTCCTAAAAATGACTGAAGCATGCAGTCAGCGAGATCCAGCCAACTCACCTGCAGACGGCAAAGAAGAGCATAGTCGATGTCGTTGCGGAACAGTGTTTCTCTCGTATTCTTCTTGCAGGACCACCCCCAAAGGTCTTGGCCGTTTCCATTGGCTTTTTGATTCTGGTAGAGCCCCGCCGCAACAATCCACATTACAAGACTAAACATGAAGAAGCACACAGCGATTGTTTGATAGTAAACGGTGAGCTTCTCAGCACGCTTGTGGCCGCCTTTACAATAGCCCCAAAACACGATAAGGCAGGCAAACAGCGAGACGCATGCCACTGATAGTAGCAAATATTGAGTCCATGGGTTGGTGCCATTGGCCCAGGCGGGAAAGCCACCTCTTGAAGGCAATGATTTAGTGGCGTGGAAAACAAACAGAGTTAGCGATAGGATGGTGACGACAATTAGACTGCAACCGAAGTTCACGAAACGTAAGAACATTTTGGCCACCCGCACGCGGAGTTTAATTCGCTATGATTAGTTAGTAAATCAAGCACATTAACAGAAAACTGTTACACCATTCATCCACTCACTAGGTCTCTAGCATTCTCTTTCTCTGCAGATTTTTCTTCCTTCTCCACATAAAATTCTTCACGAAACGTCGGACTGAGTGGATTCAGTGCGCGCCCAGGAGTCCCGGGCACTTTAAGAGCACTTTTGAGGGGTGAAGTTGGCAATTGATGATGTGATGCGTGCTGCACCGGGTCAGTTGCGGCAACATATCCGAAACCTACGTCGGACACATCAGGAGGGGTCTGAAACTGGTTAGGAGGGTCGGCGAACGGTGACCTCCTAGAGTCTAGGCCAGTCGGGGATTGGACTGTCGTAGCTTCCACGAAACGAGCCGTCCGAGGGCTCTTGAGCGATGAGGTCGTAGTATCCGAAGAGAGCCGCTCCTCTACGGTGGGTTGTTTTGCAGATGCCATTGGATAATGATTATTGCGTTCAAGAAATATATCTGCCGGGGTAACAGCTTCGGAAGTCAGAGAATAACTCTCCTGGCTGTCGCTCGATGCAGACATCGATTAGCGGGCTAGAAACCCGGGTTGGTAGCGAGCTATAGGATTATCCGAGATGTACAGAGAACCAGCACCTGTAAATTTTCCGTTTATTTCCTCTCGACCTTCGGAAAGTGGCCTTCTATAGGCGACGAAAGGGCGACGAACAGCACAGCTTCATAAACTTTAGGGAAGATGCAACTGTTAGCTTTCGATACTCAGAAGTAGTCATAGACACGACAGCTCCATGGCCTATATTCACAGGACAAAAGAAGGAAATAAATCAGGAGATAACATACTCAAGTCAAGAAAGCAATCGAGCTATTCAAGGCTCAGTTTAAATCTGGAGGGACTCGATCAGTTGTATATTACGATACAGCTGACATGACAGAGACACACTATGAAATTTAGCTCCCTGATCATTCGACCAATCTTCTCCTTTGGTGACGATCTCTTGGGTAAAGTTTGCGAAGCCAGCGCTACTTGGGCCAAACATGAGTTAGAAACAAAATGAGATTTTGAGGGCAGGAGGGAGAGGCGTTACCATTTTGAATATCAATGAAGGAGCTTCGGGCTGGCCCTCCGGTCTGGCAGCCGGCGGGGACGAGGGTGACTTATCTCGAATGTACTCACTTCGGCCGTGTGAAGAGGGCGTTAAGCGCCCAGTAACTGTCGAGCAACGCATGATGGAACAGTGATTGGAGGAGAGCAAAAGTAGCACAAGGCCAGGGGCACGGCCTCCGAGGAGGAAGAAGGTGAGAGACAAGGCCAAGAGACACGATAAGTGGATGAAGATCTCATCACTAGAGTAAAGGCCCCAGCTTATCACAGCGGGGGAACGAAGCCCCTCAAAAAAGAATTCAGTCACCTCACAGTTACATATGCAGCACAGATGCAGGTCTGGTCACCTGCAAAGCGAATGAGCGTTGTTTGAACATGTTGTTTAGGTTCTTGTCCCGGCGCCAAAGCTGATCGGCTCTCCGTGCTCAGCCAACCATAAGTCCTGCAGAACCGCTGGGATCCGACATGCGTGAATGATATACTTTTTTTTCTTCTGTTGTGCCAGGCAACAAATAAGACGATGGTAATAATAATGGGGGGAAAGGGAAAAAATAAAAATAAAATTCATAGCTAAAAAAAAAGGAAAGGTAAAAGACGCTTTGGGGCTCGGTTGTGATGATAAGCGCCCAAGAATCTATCACATCAATGCTGCCATCGGCAAGGATGGGGTGAGGAGGGGCCGGAATTATAGATAATCAATCTGTCTCATTAGTGGTAAAAGTAAGAATTCATGTAGTCAAACCACCTGCACTACTAACTTAACAAGTAGTCAGTACGGTACAAGACTCCGAGCCCAGGTACCGATCACCTACTAAATAGTTGTACTCTCTACACCTTTGGGCCCTAACGACCCTATTGGTGACTATTGCCATTGCAAAGACATAGTCGTCTTCTTTTTCAGAGGAAAAAAAAAGAAAAATAAAAAAAAAATGAACTCAAGGATTAGTAGTCACTTTAATTCAATATTTGAATTGAATTATAATTTGTCTCGTGATATATCATTAAATTGTATTCCGAGGCTATCAGTATTAGACATTGAGGCATATTTGTCCATGTAGAGGAAGTGAATAGACTAATGCATTATATTAGTAACATTATTGTTTGATTCATTCCCACTCCACAGTGTGCGTTATGGGTGGAGTCCACTTTGTCTATTTGGTTGTTGAGATTGAAGGCCAAGCATAACAAGCTGGAAGAGAGCTAGGGTGCAGGAATAGACAAGAAAGAAATAAAGCAAGGAAATAAGAAGTATCCCCAAACCAAGACAACCTACTAATTGGCCGCAATAAATGACCGAGCCTTAGGAATGAAGTAATCCTTCGCCTTGATCATTCTCACCATTGTATTCCATGGAGTCCATCCAAACAACTGCCCTGTACCACCAGTTGACCCAATTGGCACAACCATCATGGCCTTCTCTCCTTCGTCATAAGTTTTGTATTTACCCTGGTCCATTATGTCCGCCTTCAGATTAGCAGCAACGACAGCTGCTTGCTCCTATGCCTTGTACGCAAGCTTCATGGAATGATTGGTGATGTCTCCTGCTGTAAAAATTGGCAGAGAGGTTGATGATCCTGGTCCTTTCCCTTGGACACGAAGTTCTTCATTGACGTCGACCCAGCCATGAGCATTCAAGAAATTCTCCGGAATAAAATCATTGTTCGGCAGAACACCCGTTATTGGAATATAGACATCGGCATGGAATTTATTTCCATTGTCAAGAGTCACAATCCATGACTTAGTGTCACTGTTTTGCGCGGCGCTCAGCACCTTAGTTTAAGGAGATTGACACCTCTCCCTGTGAGAAGTCGCTCCGCCGCAGTGCTACCAGCGGGCTTTAGCATCGGCAGTACGCGATCCGCAGCAGATACGAGGGTAACTTCTGCTTTCCTTTTGCTTTGCCGGATAGCTTCTGTAACCTCTCCAGCTAGTTCAACACCAATAGGTCCAGCACCTCCAATGACGATGCTTTTAGCACCAGCGATGTAGTCTTGTGCGTTTCGAACCATCGATGCCATATTATCCAAGCTTAACTGGTTGAAAGGTATGGGTATGCCATTGGTGACAACTATAGAGGCAGTCGTGCTTCCTGCTGCAATTACGAGATAGTCAAAGGAGATAGGCTTAACATTATCGACTAGCACTGCCTTAGACTGTGCATCAACGGCGGTTGCGCGACCCTGGACAAACTTGAAGGACTGCTTGGGATAATGACGGAATTCCTTCTCGATTGGAATAAGATACTGGTCGGATTTGAAAGCATTGGGCTTTGCAAGGAATCGAGGGGCTGCAATGACAAAGTAGAAGGTCGGTGATGGGTTGATCAGGGTAACCTTAACGGAGGCCACATCCTTAAGAAGAGAATGGGCGATTGGGGCCCCCGCGAAGGAAGCTCCAATTATAACTACATGGACATTGGACGCTATGAACAGCAAAAAGGGAGAGAGAAAGAACAAATACAACTTGGAAGCTCTAGGATGCTATCACCTCTGGCCGAACTAGGAGAATGCATATAAAGAGGGGCATCGGCAGTTTATATCTGCACAAACGATTAAATAAAACTTCACATAGTGGCCTTTATTTGTATGGTGCTGGTAGTATGATATTTTCCCCGGACTGATGAATTAGTAATGGTAGGCCAGTGCTTATTAGTTAGTTAATTGAACTGTTTGCTTTGTCAACTGTCTCACAATGAATATTTGAAGCCCAGCAAAGTATTGTACCGAATGGAACTTAGCGGGTTAGATGATTGGCAGCCAGAGCATCAAGTTAGGCACTAGACAGAAGTTTACTTACTGCCAATCCTCAGTTCTCTAAAGCTACTAATTAGAGAGATACTGTAGATTTACTAGATTATGGGTCCCTTTATTCTAGGTGCGGAGCTGGAAGCGGTCGGGAACCTCTTCCGCTTACTTCAGCGATTGAATCTGGACTGACTGGCATCGGCTTCTATTTGTGGCTCTCCTCCATTTCCTCTGCAACCCTAATGTCTCCCATTGCAAAGTGCTCCCATCCAATCTCAATATGTGTCTATATCTGATTGCTGGTGAGTTAACACTCTTTGAATTCTTTACAAATTAGCGATACTAGCTGGTATTCCCTTCGTGACACGCTCTTGTTTCTAGATGAGCTAACGTTTAAAAGGGGTGAAAGACTGTTCCGAGTATTGTGGCAGAAAGCATGGATATACTCGACATCATCTCTAAGCGGCATCGATCTAGTCAATGCTATCCTCTCCCATAGGAAGAATCCCATCTCGACTGGACACGCTAGCGGCTGCCTGGCTTATAAGAGCCAAATAACTCAACATCCCATACGCAATAGACAACTAAAGCTGTTGATTCCTCGCTACAACTGCCATTTGTTGCTCAGTGAGCCTCTCAATGTCCACTCTACGATATAGACTGGGTAAGCAGTAACAGGCTTCTGAGCTGGCATTGGTGCCACAAGAGCTTGGGTAACGTTAAGTTTCGTAAAGGCAAGGTCTTTTGTTGTAGGGGGGACTCAGAAAGCGTGTCCATAGCCCCCTCGTTCACCATCAGAGAAATCAGCAAAGGCGGGTTTGACAAGCTGATAAGATGAATGGCGGATGATGGACAGTATGACGCTAAGTTCTTCGCGCGACGTCTCTGAAAGTCCATAGCAACATCTTCATATTCTTTACGTCAGGGGCGGGAGATGAAATGATTCTATTGTGAGAGAACCCAACAAGGAAAGAGTGGACGCCAGAAAGTTTAATTCACTATAGTGTTCGACGGCAGGGCAACATTTATGTATATAACCATGCACGCCACATGATCTCGGAGTACGCCGAGGCCTTGCTTGCTCGAAGGATGAATCGTAAACTATACTTTTACGTAGTATTCGAAGCACATGATACTTAATGTGCAGAGGTTCAATGGTACAAGTGGAATACAGTACACATTGGAATGGCTGAGGTACGCTGAAGAAGTATGTTTGAATCCCAACCAGAACTAAAAGGTGATATGAATCATATAGCAAGGCACCTTACTCAATTGTCAATTGGGGGGAAGTACCTTTTATTTGCTACACAGTATACACAAAGACAAGGCATATTTTCTGCCGAATCTCAATGTTAAAGAAGCTTCCAATTAACCTCCTCATCCACTGGGTCGGACTAAAGTTCAAATATAAAAAGAAGTAAATCCCACCGGAAACCAGAACAATTTTCTAATATGAGAAAAACTTACTCTGGATGGATCCTTGGTGGAGCGAACCATGATGCCTACCAATCATGGCCCATGATCGACTAGTGTCTTCTGGGTGGCTGGTACTCAGAAGGAATCCGCAGCCTATTGGGCAAATTAGAGAAAGTCCGACCCGTGTCGGGCAGGCGGTGGGAGGGTACAGCCACTCAAGGATCTCCACCAAGTTCTTGAAGACCGGCTATGAGTGGCCAAAGCCATCAGCTTCTCCGCATAGATTGCCAGCCACAATTGAGGTTTCAGCACGACAAACACAGCCTCACTCTTAGTATTAAACTCTGACAGGGATTCAGTATCCCATGAACGGATTTCAACTGGATAAGTTGATGCTCACACTTTGGTATGTATGGTGGCCTTTTAGGTACATAAGCATTGATTTTTGATACATACTTAGGTGCTCCGGATGTAACATCGATACTTACCTATCCTCTTGATTCTAGTCGATGGCTGTGCTCTGACCGTGGCTTTACTAGTAAGTAAGCTGGTAGGGTGCCTAGCCCCTTCTCTGCATTTGGGAAAGAGTCAGTGTCCAAAGTCAAAGCTCAATCTGAATAACCCACAAGATAGGTATAGTAGGAGCTGTAGGTGAGTATTGTACAGGTTAAAGTCCATTACACCATGACACAGGCAGCTCCAAGCACGCTATTAGTACTCCACATCCGACTATTACCTAAACTACCTATGAAATGTGGCGAGTGATTACGCACCGGGTAATTCGATCTGATCAGACCTCTTCAGTAGATCTGTAATCTGTAAGACAGGTCGAGTGCGTTCTTCGCCGACCTTCCGGAGTGCATAGGTACTACTTAACTACAAGTTAGTAACTAGTTACAAGGACGTACTTAGTAATCAATGCTCTGCGCCTCTTTGGTGCTGGTGAAATACGTCTAGGTATTGGTAATCTGTATCTTACAGGCACAGCGCCGGACGATATATATTTCCGGTCTCTAGCCCACTCTTCAGCTAGGCAGAGCCGCCTGGAGTCTGGTCCCAAGTTGTCAGACCTAATTCTCCAGCCACTGTCTTGCCTCGTGTTCTGTTCGTCTCTCTTCTCTCGCTCTGCTCCATTCCACTTTCCTCTCTTTTTGCTACTTCATTAGTCCTTTTTAACCCCCTCATTTATTATCGTTGTTATTCTAGTTTATTCTAGCCTTTTTTTTTTGGAGGGTTCCAATAATATTCCTAGGCAGAAACCCCTCTCCGCGTTCCAGGCATCTTTAATCCAAACAATTTTCGGGCCCGCGAATTAAAGTCAGCAACCGCATCATCTCCTGGGCCCATCCATTCTGCCACAACCTGTATCAGGTTTATCCATGCCTTTCAACCCACCTACGTTTCTTTTAGTTCCCTTGACCAACAGCCGGGTCCTGTAATTATTCTTTCCCTATTCTGTATTGGGCTCCTCCACTGTATTTCTCTGTCAGCCCCCGTTTTTCTATATTTTTTTTTTCCCTTTTGCCTTTCTCGGGGTGAGGCTTGGTCAATCCTTAGTCCCATTCATCCAGCCGTTCATTCCCTTAACCTGTATCTTCTGCCTGGTTTGCTTCCTTGACATCCCCGACTCTTCCACCCTTTGCCTTCTATTGATCACTCGCGATCCGTCGGATTTGATTGTACATTGACGTCCTGTCAACTATCTAGAGTGCATAATTCCCCTTTCCATCGTTTCCCCGACAATCACTTAACCAAACATCCTCTCCAGCATAATTTGGCATCTCCCATTCCGCCGTTCCTCCGTTTCGATTCCCCCCCAGATGGGTTAACCTCAACCAGATTCAAATCGATCGAGCAAACAATAGAATCAAGCATTCTCATTCAGCTTTTCAGCTTGCAAGGCTGATCCGCTATTTTTATCCTCCTGCTGCAAGGCCCATCTTGTTCCCGCGGGAACCAACCGTCTAACTAGACATTGTCAAAGCTGAACCTCCCCCGTCAGCTTGCGCCACACTCGGATCCAGGTGAGCGCCCCACGCGACAATGCCTCTGATGTCTCTCACTTGTTCTCATGTGTTGGTTGGCCTATTGGTCGTTCTTTTATACACCCTAGGCCCTCTTTTCTACTTGCTGTCTTTGGTTAACATGTTTCTACATGACTGCCGTTTTTCAATCCTTAGAACATTGGTTTACTGACATGAGTTCTGCCGAAGTAGCTTCCCCATTCTTTCGCCAACCATTTCAGGCTGGCGTGAAGCATCCATTATCCATGGCTGCGTTGATGCAGTCGAATAACGAACCTGTTTCTATCTCTAATCCATTGCCCGGATCCTCCAACTCCATCATCTCAAGTCCGCCGGAATCCGTCACCTTTTTAAAACATTCAAAACCAGACTCAAGCCTAACATCCATTGCCAGCGCCGGCTTAAACGTCTCGAGGTCAAGAGACTCTTTGCCACCTATGGCAACGACTACACAGGCAGCTGGTCCGATGGACCGAACACTAGAACATGAGAGAGAGTCTGAACAGAGCAGCTCGCAAGTGGCAAGAGAGGCTCTTGGTGCCACTGAAAAACAGCAAGCCAATTCAATCAATGATCCCATACATATTTCCGATCAAATGCAGGTCGATTCTCATCCGATTCCAGGCCATGCTGTGGATACCTTTGGATCAGCCGATAACAGCACATCTCTTATGAATACCTCAACTGTTGCTAGTCCGGGCCCGATAGAAGATTCAGTTTCACAAGATGGTGATCGTCCGCGCCATAGAGACGAAGCAGACTTACAGGACACAAGCAACAAGTCCTTCTCTTACCCTATGCCCACGGCAGGCCTCAACGATCCTCGCCGTGGCCTCAGCTTACCCGGTTCTGGATTTGGTAAGGCCGGTCAGCGATCGCCGTCAGCTAAAAAACACCGCTGTCCATACTGTTCCACAGAATTTACAAGACATCATAACCTCAAAAGCCACCTTCTCACTCATAGTCAGGAGAAACCGTACGTATGCCAAACCTGCCAGTCACGCTTCCGGAGACTTCACGATTTGAAAAGACATACGAAGCTTCATACGGGAGAGCGTCCACACATTTGTCCCAAATGTGGGCGTCGATTTGCTCGTGGAGACGCTCTTGCTCGACATAACAAAGGCCAAGGCGGATGCGCCGGACGTAGGGCGAGCATGGGGAGCTACGCTCCTGAAGATGAGTATGGTGATGCTGGAAGTCATCCAGGTGCGGATGATACGATGGATGGCCTTGTCTATGCAGAACCCGAACGTATGGATGAGGAGGATGAACGGCGCATGAGCATGCCCAGCATCAAGAAACATGATGTCCCCACAGACTCCATCTCACGCTCCAACACCGCGAATAGCTACCAACCGCGGCAGCCGAGCACGTACCCTCCAATTGCCGCTGGCAGGCCATCACCAGGGGGGCTTTTTCCACCTCCTACGAGCCACGGTGGCTCTAGCGCATCGGCATCCCCCATCTCACAATCTGGGAATCTGACATTTCCGCCTCCAGGTCAACCTTCCGGTGCCTCAATCTTTCAACCATCAAATGTCACGGAAAGCCCAAAGCCACTCTCACCGAACGCGCTGTCATCGCATCAGCTCGGTCACGGCCCCGAGAACGTCCAAGTCCATCGCGCCCACTCTCCTGGTATGGCGCAGTCATTCCAGCAGCAATCATATAGGGCAGGGCCCTCTCAGCCATCTATTACAAATCATGCCGCCAGTACTTTAGGACTTCCTCCGCCCCAGCCTGGTGCTCCCCAACTCCCCCCACCACCTGGCATGAACACGTCAGATGCTCGCTTCTCACTCCACTCTCAGAGCTCTGTGCAACCGCCACCATCAGTCCCTACAAAGCATACCCCATCTCACAGTCATTCTAGCAACCACAGTGGGCCATTGGCCTCCAAAGCAGGTCCGGAAGTGGCCACAAGCAATAACGGTCATCTTCCCGGACCACATGATCCAAATTATGGCGATCAGAATCGTGAGCGGGAGGACAAGCTCTGGGCATATATTCGCTCTGTCCATGAGGAATTGGCAGGATTGAAGACTGAAGTGGCTTCTTTAAGGGCGCAGCTTGCATCATCAAATGTCAATGCATTGACAACATCGACTTCGAGCGTTACACAGCCTCAGGCCGAGGCGAACACTGTTAGTGCAGGCCAGCGATGATTGCAGGCTATTCTTTAACAACACCGGTACTTTTTAGCCTTCTATCTGCCATCCTTAGAATCGGATTGTTGAGGATTGCTTGATAACCTTTCCAGCATAATATTGGACCGGATCAGAAACCACCGATCTCACTTTCAATACCCTTCACCTGTCATATCGCATGTTGCTCTATCTTGTTACGATTTGGTTGTCTGTATTTACACTTTCCTTCGCCGACACCTTTATGCCCTTATGAGAATATTTCTAAATTCGACGAGAGGCCTGTCGCGAGGCAGGTCCGATTTTCTTTCGTGATGCTCATTTCCCCTAATCTACCTTCTTACCTGTGTCTTAACTATACCTTTCCTTGGCCTACCAGCCTTCTTCTCTTTCTCCCTTTTCTTCCTTTGGTTTTCTGCTTAAGGGCATGGGGGTGTTTCGTTGTGTACAGGTTTTTCTACCCCTCTTTGCCCTTTTTTTGATTTTCCCTCCTAATCATTTTTATGATAATTACTGCCTTAGCATTATCCCGCACGTTCTGTATTGAATCATCATATCATCTTTTTCTTACCCCTTTCAAATCTTAGGAGCAGGGAGTATGGGGACAAAATGTGTTATTATAACTCAGTTCTAGCAGCGTGTGCACGGGGAATACTTATTTTCTTTTTCCTCTTTCTCATAGTTGGATGCAAGCAATTGATGTCTCATCTTTCACCAAAGTTTGGTAAAGCTACACATGGACGGACACAGGACCTGGACGAGTTCACTACAACTAGAACAACAGATTGTTGGTTTTTATATTGCGAGATATCCCGGAAAAGTGCTTCCCAGATGCCACGGTGACATTCCACATCACATAGGATCTATCTGTAACCGAGTTATTGTTATTCATTCACCTTGAGATCTCTTTTGACCCATCCAGCCGATGAATAGCCCCACGTCTGCCACAATGGCTTTCGGGACTCCGCCAAATGTCCAGCTCCGCTGTACCCACTGGGGGATTGCCCCGCCAGCGTTCGACGTAGTAGCCATGATCCATTCCACTTGGTCCGAGATAGCCACGATCTGTTCCACACTTGCATAGGATGCAAAGATCGTATTTCGAGGCACAGAGGCGGCGATTTTCCCGCGCAGTATGTGAGGAGTTGAGCCTGTTGGTTCATACGAGAGAGGAATCTGTATAGTCATAAATCCTTTGCCTCGCGAGGTGGGGAGATAAGCGGAGATAGCCAAGATAATGAAGGACCGAGGAGAAATCAAAGCCGTAGGGTGAAACGTGTGGGTGATCAAGTTAACTAAATACGTCAGCAGCAACAAACAGCCATAAGATAATCCACTGTACTAAGTAGCATGTGCGAATGAAAGCAAAACAAAGCACAAATTTCAAGTCGTCGTAGAACCTACCACACATCTCCACCTCCTGCCAGCCACCTTCAATTTCACTTTCAGTTGACCACTCCAACAATCGCTCTACCCCCATTACACTGGGCGTATACTCCATCTCATTCTGAGCATGGTTCTCCCTCAATCCGGCCTGAAATTCCTCCCAAGACGCTGACCCGTTCACTGGCGCATTTTCATGAACACTCTTGCGACAGACCCAGTACTCCTCCGTTGGAGAATCACGGATGGTGCGGGAAGAAATAACAACTTGCGCGGTGGCGGGTGGTGAGGGTCGGGGTTTTCGGTGTCGATGGAAGGTAGTTGGAATCGAGACTAGGAAAGTTTCTGCGTCTGTAAAGATGGAATACAGGAATTCGCGGGGTGAAGGGCGAGATGAGGTGTTGTCTAGGGAGGGGTGTGAAGGGAGAATAGTAAAGGGGTTTGGGGTGAGGTGGAAGAAAGAAGGCATTCTTTTGGTAGAGTATATTCCATGTAGCAAATAAGGCTGGAGGGGAATTACTAGGGGTCTAGTCTTTTAAGGGAGTGTTTGGAGATAATGGGGAGGGCTGGTACTGAAAAGGACGGAGGATCGCATCCTTATTCGGGCTTCTTTTATCTTAATGCTGTAGTCTATCTAGAGTGACCACGAAGATCCTCACAGACGAAAGATCACCCTAGACACGGGCATCCCCATATTGTTTATATATTATTAATATTAGTATAGCTAATAGTACATAAATTCAGTAGGGTATCTGCCATCTATCTAATTCATCGACTCGTACACAACAGTACTCTTCGTCATAGTGTACATACACGAAGCCTGCATTCCTATGCGAAACAATCGCACCTCTTCAAGGCATGCCATATCCAGATTAGTCCCAAATCTATCCAGAGGGTCAATCACAAACAGCGAACCCCAGGACCCACACTACCGGTATCAAAGGTCTCGATCAAACCAGCTCCGAGGGCTTCTTCCAGAACCCAGCGAAAGTTCATTCCGCACAGTTCTTTCCATTTCTTCGTTCTGCCTGGTAAAATGCCGGCGTTCTCGCCCCTTATCCTTTTTGCCACGCTAAAGCTTTTGTCCGATTCGACCGCCCCATCCCACCGATCACGTAGAAGATGAAGAGGTACCTCACTAGAACTGGACCTTTTAAGGAGAGAGAGGAGGTGCGCTCTTCCAGCGCATAGTAGTCGAAGGTAAGGGCCGGTGTTTGGGACAGATAGGAATAAAGTTGTCACGTGAAACCGAGAGCGACTGCTGCTTTCCGCATCACTAAGTGCAGCACCATCACTCCGACTGGCCGAATTTCTCGGAGACGATGTGGGCGGGAAATTTGGAAGCGAAACTATGCCCGAAGAGCCCTGAGCCACAGATGAAGAGGAGACAAGGAATCCGGCACGGACTATAGCCATATACTCTGGAGCGGAAAAGAGTGCACCAGGGACCGCAAACGTGTTACCGAGTCGGCTGAGAACGTCCAAAAACTTGCCTAAACAACATTATTAGCATATGAATCGCTAGGACCGAGGGGTAGAAGCAAAACATTTCAGCGAGAGCTCTAGGGAGCTGCCATGCACAAGCCTTTCCCAGTCTTCGGAAAGAACTAGGCAATCGCCTATCCCGGCCGCATCGTTTCCTCTGCTCGGAACTATTACGCGACGAACGCGGCCAGAATTAACTAAATCCATTATCTCTTTCTCTACCTTCGTTGGTGTATCTAATAAAGTATGGACGTGGGCTACCGAGGCGAGAGGTGGCAGCGACCGGCGAAGGTTCAACACCTCGGCGATACGGGTGCTGTTCATACCTGTTCGAGTAGGAAGGTCCTCGAACATATTGTCTCGAATGTGATTCAAAGCCTGAACTACATTCTTTGCTGAAGCGGTCTCTGGGATGTATCGCGATGTTCCAATATCCGGGAGCGGTCCTTGATCATATTCTTCCTGATGTTCGCCACTGGGGCCATGGCCTTTGGAACTGGCGGATGACTGTGCGATTGCTTTGCGACGAGCATGGCTAGCAAATGGAGATGCGCGAGGCCCTGTTTGCGAGAATTTCTTTCTTTTTTTGACACCAGAAACAGGGGCAGAGGTAATGCGCAAGGGCATGGCCGAGAGGAGATCCAATCTACTGGGTAACGGAAGAGATGCCGCTCTGGAAATGCTGGTTATTGGAGCTGATCTGATAAGAGGCGATAACATCACGTGACCTAAAATACTCATCGGATCCCACCAATCATACGATGGTACAATCCATGGCTATACAGAAAGTCGTTAAGATACCAATAAGATGCCAACCGGTGGTGGTGTGATATATATGCAGGTCATGTCATCCAAGACAAAAATTTGGTAATTATAACAAAACCCGGGTTGCGTCCGCGTGTGTGGGATATTTAATCTGGTACTACTTGTTACTTGTACTGTGGGACTGTAGCAAGCTTGTTGGCAGTTTTCACATGACGTAGTGATGAGAGAGACAACCCAACCGTCCTTTCATCGTCTTTAAATTCCTCACCAGCTGAACGGCTCCCCAGTTCAACGATTCCAGCTTTTGCTCTTTGTTTGGCCCTGGGTCTCTTATCTCTGGTCAAGGGAGAAAATAAGGAAAAGGCAATTCCTGTCGCCGTACTATAGAATTTCGATCGACAGTTACGGTTGCCCCTCTCTTCTCCCTCCCCCACCTCATTTTTTCATTTTATTTCTCTGCGTTAATGCTGAGTGATTCAAAGCTGCCGCAATGACGATCTACATCGCATCACTGTATGTTGATCTGTCTTTATTTGGACTTTGACAGTCTTTTGATCTACTGCTAACATGTCTGGCTGGTGACCGTCTAGATTCTTACCATATACTGTTAATTTCCATGTCAATGAATCTAAGGATCGCTCCGGCACAAGCCCTCAACCGCCGAATACCAAGACCCCAGCTGCGACGGCCACTCCGGCTGTCAGCTTGTTTGAAAGACAAAACCGTGATCAAAAAGTCGGCCTCACACCTGGCGCCACCACCGAACATGAGCGGATCTTCTCATCAGACCTCGCAAAGTCAGAACAAGAGCAGTCCGGATATCCATTCCCGAATCTTCTGAATGAAAATCAAAATAAAAACTTAAATCTTCTGGCGGAGAGTGCCGAGGCGCACTCTCCTGCATGGGGCTCGACATTATCTTTGAATCAGCCGAGACCGCAGGCATCTATTCCGCCGTCACCGTCCATTCTTAAGCATCAGGAGTCCGTTGCTCCAGTGAAGGAACCTTCGCCCAAGAGATCAGAAGGGGAACAAAAGCCACTTCCCGCATATCGCTCCAGTGGGATCCACCACAGTAGAGAACCCAGCCGCAAAGGTTCCTTCTCCAGTGCTGAGTGGACAATAGAGACGGCGGAGCAAGGCAACGGCGGGCTTCGCAACGCCGTGCGCTCAGCCACAGATGCAGGGCAATTGGAAGACAAGGTCTGGGTGGGCACTCTGGGAATGCCCACAGATGCCTTGTCTCAGTACACCAAGTCTGCAATTGCTGAAAAGCTCGAGGTCGAGTACGATTCATTGACTGTCTATGTCAGCGATGGCGATTTCGATGGGCATTATACTCATTTTTGCAAAACGATTCTCTGGCCCGTGTTCCACTACCAGATCCCTGACAATCCCAAAAGCAAGGCTTACGAAGACCACTCCTGGATCTACTACGTAAAGACTAACCAAGCATTCGCTGAGCGGATCGCTCGAAACTGGAAGCGCGGTGACTCGATCTGGATCCAAGACTACCACCTGCTTCTAGTCCCCGCCATGCTTCGGAAATTGCTACCGGACGCCCAAATTGGCTTCTTCTTACATATTGCCTTCCCATCGTCCGAAGTCTTTCGATGCCTGGCGCCTCGTAAGGAGCTTCTTGAGGGTATGCTAGGTGCGAACCTTGTTGGCTTTCAGACTGAGGAGTACTGCCGACACTTCCTCCAGACGTGTAGCCGCATCCTCAGTGTGGAAGCTACCAATGAAGGAGTCCAGCTAGAAGATCGGTTTGTTAACGTGAATAAGTTTCCAATTGGCATCGACCCTATCTCGTGGGACAAGCGACGTAAAGCTACCGACGTTGAACAGTGGGTCAAGACCATTTCCGAGAGATACGAGGGGAAACGATTGATCGTTTCTCGTGACAAGATTGATGGGGTCAGAGGAATACGGCAAAAGCTTCTCAGCTATGAGCTCTTTCTTAATACGTACCCTGAATGGCGTGACCAGGTATGTGTCCTATTGTACAATTCTTTCCGCATCCGTATCAGCAGGACATACTGATCGTTCATGAGTAGGTGGTATTGATCCAAGTGGCGACCAGTACGACGGAACAACCCGAGCTTGAGGCTACAATTTCGGATATAGCTATGCGAATTAATTCTACTTTCTCAACTTTGGCTCACCAACCGTTGGTTTTCCTCAAACAGGACCTTGCCTTCCCGCAGTACCTCGCTTTAATCTCTGTCGCGGATGCTTTGATGATTACAAGTCTGCGCGAGGGCATGAACCTGACGAGTCACGAATTCGTTTACTGTCAGGATGGGAAATATGACAACGGGAAATATGGGTCCTTGATCCTGAGTGAATTCACAGGGAGTGCATCAGTATTCGGTAATCATGCTCTCCTAGTCAATCCCTGGAACTATCGTCAATGTGCGGAGGCGATTCACACCGCTCTCTCGAGGGACGAAGATGAACGCAAGCAGGTGTGGACACAATTACACAGGGCGGTTCTTCAGAATTCCACCGCCAATTGGGTTAAAACTTTTAATGAGACTCTAAACCGGGTCTGGAACGAACAGTCGTCGCGTGAGATCATGGCCGTACCACGGCTATCCGTCAGCAAACTTGAAGAGGCCTATCGTCGATCTGACCGTCGGCTTATCATTGTGGACTACGAGGGTACTCTGGCCTCTTGGGGTTCACCGAAGAGCATCATTGTCACTACACCACAGCGAGCCATCATGACACTGACGGAGCTGACTGAAGATCCCCGGAACATAGTGTTTGTCATGAGCTCTAGGATGCCAGAGGAAATGGAGAGATTGTTCCGCATGGTGGCAGGTTTAGGCCTCATTGCAGAGAACGGCTGTTTCGTGCGCGAACCAAAGACAGAGGAGTGGTTCAAGTTGACAAATAAGGCGCAGACTGACGCGTGGAAGGAGGCCGTCCGCCAAATCCTCGGTTATTATCAGGAACGGGCAGAAGGTAGTTGGATCGAACAACGCCACTGCTCTATCATGCTCCACTATGGGTCGGCTGAAGACCAAGCTGCGGCCTCTCGACTAGCTTCAGAGTGCGCAGACCATATCAACGAATCTTGCGCCAATCAAGGAGTTCATGCCGTCATGATGAATGGAGCACTTGTGGTGGAGCCGGCTGATACAAACAAAGCATCGGCTGCAGCCATGGTATGGCGCCATTGTCTTGAGCGGAACAAAATTGATGACAGTAAACGGCCGGATTTCTTACTAGCTAT
Organism: Aspergillus hancockii; assembly: GCA_001696595.2. Taxonomy (NCBI): domain Eukaryota; kingdom Fungi; phylum Ascomycota; class Eurotiomycetes; order Eurotiales; family Aspergillaceae; genus Aspergillus; species Aspergillus hancockii. The sequence continues at coordinate 105,575 of MBFL02000018.1, read as the reverse complement.
TGGGGATGGTCGAGACGATGAGCCGGTTTTCCGTTGGGCGAACAAACTTAAGAGCGCCAAGGGAATAGACTATGCCATGACGGTGACGCTGGGATCCCGTAGCACGGAAGCCAGGGCAACCCTTACTCAAGGAGTGACAGGTGAGTGGAAAATAGTCTGTAAGCGATTAAGAAAATTTGGCTGATTTGACCGGTTCTAGGTGTTCTTTCTTGCCTAGAAAGGCTGGCTGCGTCCTCACTGGGATAATAAATATCACTCCAGGATATGACCAAGTAATTGAGCAATGATTGCATGCATGTGTTGGAAATGAGACGTTGATTAGAAACAAATAAAAAAGACACCGATAGGGCGTAATAGGTTGAAAATGTTGTTATGGAACTCGAAAAGGACAAATAGAGTGTTAATACGAGTACACTAGAATGAACAAATGGACTTTAGCATGGAATATGCTTTCTAGGGAGTATGTAGTCACTAAAGCCTATCTACATGGTTACTTAGTAGTTAGTTGTCGTAGCGTTAGTCAGCCTTTATTTCACTCTCGGCTGAACACAGGGAGGAGCCGAGGCTTTTGCGGAGATGCAACTGCTAAGCTACTCCAATGTTCCGTCAGCCATCCACATGTCCAAATCAGCTGAAGGTTTATTAATGTGCTTTGTCTCCCTTTTCATATCTCCTGAATGATCGCTACAGTCGTTGAATTTACCTGTGCGATCAGCACTGAAAAGTTGTTGAGGCCTTAACAGCCGTAACAAATGACTCCTCCGGCGAACAGCCCAGCATTCGAGGAGGCGATCAGAGTGACGCCGCTCGACTCGCACTGTTATTCAGCAGTCCTACGAGACGAATGGTGCATCGGAACCGGTATGCTCAATCTTCTGGTCCTCTATATACATTGAGGACTTGCGCCTAGATATTAAGGTGAAGGGGAAAATGACTAAGTGGATGCAGTACCGCACGGCGGATATACTACCGCTGTCATTTACCGTCTCGCCCTTACCCATTTCGCTCATACGCATCCGACCCTGTACAATGCACCGGCAACCCCAATTTCAATTCAACTTTCTTTCCTGCGTCGCACAGCTGTTGGCTCAACCATCTTGACGGTGCAAGATATGAAACTGGGGGCGCGCACTAGTACAATCCATATCAATCTATGTCAACCAAGTGAAAAGAAGGAAAAGAAAGGTGAGCTAGAGGTTAAAGTGGCCGGTTACATTACCGTTAGTCCGCCAACCGCGGAAGTGGGCATCACCTCCAACACCGCCTGGACTCTACAACCACCTGCGCAACCCGGATCGGGGCCGAATGGACGCGTGAACCTAGCCGCGCTGGGCCAAACCGGCCGGGATGGTACATGGGTGCTTCTGGAGCCACCTTATCCCAAGTTCCGCCGGGCGACCCTGCAACTCGAACTGTATGGACCCGATCCAGCGCTGGGAAGACCCAAGGTGATCGACCAGTGGTCGCGCTTTACACCGGGCGGAGATCGCAATGCACGGTGGTCCAACGAGGCCGTGGCGTTTCTGGTAGACATGTTCCCGATGGCGCTTGGCGGGCTTGACCAAATAACTTCAGCGGCGTCCGCGCAGTCTCAGAAGACTCCGGAGCAAACTGCCCGGTTCTGGTACCCAACTGTGGCTCTAAATATCGACTTTAAGAAGCGGTTGCCTGCGCAGGGCGCGGAATGGCTATACAGCCGAGTGCATACTAAGGTAGTGCGTGATGGCCGGACCGATCTCAACGTGGAGGTACTGGACGAGCAGGGCGATGTGGTCGCGCTAAGCACGCAGGTGGGATTGGTATTGAGCGCCAGCCGAAATCTCGGGCAGCGGCAGACGAAGATGTGATTGATCTATATTTCTTTTTATCATAGCAAGACGTATGTACATACATAAACGGTAGATATGATAGATCTATGTATATAAATAGCGATCATGACCTCGGATCTACTTATGGGCGAATACATAGACAATAAACGATGGAGTAGTCGTTTACAGGTTGGACGTGGTCTGAAGCCAGAAAGCCATAGCATCGGTGGTGATCACCAACTGGTCTGGATTCTCCTCATCCGCCTGAAGAACCTGAGCGCGAACCCAGAACTTTCTCCCAACGCGGCCGACCACTTTGGCGCGGATGATGAGCAATCCAGGGACGGTGATAGGCCTCTTGTACCGTACATCCAATTGCGATGTAAACAGCTTCCCTCGAGGAGTCAGCTCCTCCTCCTCCCTCCCCTTGTATTTCGAAGCAACCAACTCCGGCGGAGGAGAGTACAAAGTCACCGCCAAAGACATAGCCTCATCGATGCACGTTGCGACAATGCCCCCGTGGGCAGTTGACGGATGCCCACTTACGCCCGGCGTCGACAGATCCAACAGCATAAAAATATCTGGAGGCAAGGCAGACGGTTCCGACGAAACGGGGTCCGCGGTGGGAGAGGGCCATGGTGGACGGGCGGCGGAGAGCGGGGGAAGCCATCGACGACGGAGCGTCAGACAGTGCGGGATAGTGATGGAGGTCGCCAGGGTCCCCGCGAAATAGCCATCTTCGCCAGTGGAGGGTTTCGGGAGGCGTGACCAGGTGCGGATGGGATAGTATTCCGGGTGGTTAAGGAGACGGTTGGCGTGGGGATGAGAACGGAAGGGATGGAGGGATGCTTCTTCCGTTAAGGGAGCATTCATGATGTTGGGTGGGATGGAATCGGCCATATTTCTCTTTCTTTCTCTCTTTCTGAAATCCTTCTCTTATACAGGGATACAAGTCCAATAAGTTTTTAGAGAAAGGATTAAATTGAGAAGAGGAAATTGTAGTGCCTACCTAGACATAGGTAAGACTTTCATAAGGGTTCATTACTTTTTAGTCTACAGAGTGGTAGTATACTCCGGAGATCATCCTTTCAAGATTGGCTCAGAGAAGTAGGTACATTCCCACGCTCCCGAGCGAACCTCGGCTACATGTCAGGTCAGTCAGGTGTCCAATTGGATCCTTTCTTTTTGGGTGGAAGTTCAACTCTTTACTCAATTATTTGGTCAAGTGATCCATCCAGAGGATAATTTAACTCTTACAGATTAAGTATGAGATCAACTACTAAGACCTGTATGGACGATACTTGGTATTATTAGCATTAATATTATTCATCCACTCCGTGAATAGTAAGGAGAATTGAGTGACTATTAATACTACTCCTGCTGCTAGTAATTTTACTACCATGAGCATTGATACGGAGTAGTTCCTGCAGAAACGGAAGAAAATATTGAGATGCCCATTATTTTCAACCTGCGCTAGTGTGAGAACTGCCGGAACCGAAGGCCTCCATTGGGCTTAGTTTGTACCTAGATTGATTCATCTCCTCCAATGGCAAGATCACTTTCGTCGGGCACATTCCCATCATGGAATTTTAGCTTCTGTGGTATGAAGGAAATTATCATCATGGAAACAGGGTCCAAGAGTGGGAAAGGAAACAAAGCAGAAACATATCCCAGCCACATAAAGAGGAATAAAAGCCAAGCATTAAGATTTTCCTTCATCGTTTCCCCTCATTGGTATGATCTCTTTTTCAATTATTATTCGTTGGACTCTTGTTATCATTCTTCCCCAATGTTTGGTTTTAAAAAATAACAAATAAAAATAAAAACCATAATATGAAATCCATGTATTAGTCGAGCATATCAGAGCAATTAGTTTCCTGTCTCATAACCTGGTCCCTAGCGTGTCAACCCCCGCTTGTCGATATAAACAAATCCCCATCCGGCCATTCAATCGTACTCTCTCAGTGGTTAGTGACTTGGATTTGTTTTAGGAGCTATACCGGGTGCTACACTACGGTCACTACAGATAAATACCACCCTTGACTTTAAAATTCCACTTCTTTCCTCTTCCTTGTTTTTTCCCTTCCCCCCTTCCACTTGGTGCTTCCTCTTTTACTTCCTCACATCTTCCCTCCCCTCTCCATTGTTTTCCTCCTCAAAAAAGTCTGTTGTACGACCATTTCTCTATCCATCCTCCAATTGCACGTCTTATCTATTCTGCTCCGCTGATTTATTGATCCATCCTTGATCAATTGAGAAAATTCATTCTATTATCCATACATACACCACATCAACCATCATGTTGCCTATTCTCTTCCTCTCCGCTCTGGTGGCTTCTGTTACTGCAGCCAGCAACTACACTTTCCCTGCCGGTTTCGATCTGAACCAGGTGAAGCCCGCCGACAAATGTAAGTTTGAGTCCTATCGTGGTTACACATTCATTTTATGGCATGATCCGCTTTACCCTAGAATCTAACGGGAATCGTCAGCGGCCTGGTGTCTTGCCCAGCGCAACACCTGCCCTAAGATTTGCGGTGGAGTTGCCGACAAAAACACTTGCGATTCGGTATGCTCAACCTGAACACGTTGAGCTATAGAGCTCAGGGTCGACTAACAGTAACAGCAAACTCTTGCTTTTACTTGCACCTGCTCTGATGGCAAGGATGCCGACGTCACGCCTTATACGGAGACCGTCCCGTTCTTTGTCTGCCATGAAAACTACAGCCAGTGCATCAACCGTTCGACTGACTTGGATGGTGACGAGAAGTGCAAGGCAGCCGAAAAGCAGTGCGGCTCAAAGAATGCTTCGGAAGCCTCTTCCTCATCGTCTTCGACCACTTCCGCAACCTCCTTGCCCACTTCGACCGGCTCGGGGTCTAGCAATCGTCCAAGCACATCCACTAGCACCTCGACTACCAGCAGCAGCACAAGCGCGACTACTAGCAATGCCGCCGTACGCATGGCCCAGGACCACGCGACCGGAATCCTAGCAACGGTCCTCTTTGTGGGCCTACGCCTCGTTCTGTAGGGTGATGCTTCCTGATTGCATTGCGATGGCCTGATCAGTTCTGATTATGGAATGCGTGACCCCGTATTTTCAAATGCTGCGCTTTAATTTTGTTTTTCCTTCGGAAACACACTTGCGTCTATGACTTACCGTGCATCGTACTATTCCCCCGTTCTTCGTTCTTGCGTCACGGTTAATGAGCTGTATCGTTTTGTGCGTGTGTGCCCTTGGTCGTTCCTTTATGAGTCTTAGTCGAACGATACTCAATATGGTAGAATAATAGTCCTTCTTTTTTCCCCCCAAGTCTTTTGAGATTGGGAGCGTAGAAAGTAGTGTTCTTATAATCAAATTGTACAAATTATCGTTTTATAGAAAATTTTGGTAACTCATACGCGGTTGATTAATCAATCTACATACTGACTGATCGTCGCGATAGACGCTGATCCATCGCAATCCACGCCAAGACTTTTTCCCACACTGAAATTTCTCCACCGCCAACCAACCACAACCACGACGGAATTCAACTCTCGCTTTCCTCTCCTTCCCCCCCCTCTCTTTTTCACTCTTTTTTCTCGTCATTCTTGCTGTCCCTCATCAGAATGCCAGCCCCCACTACTACCCTCCTCATCGAGGGTTCTTTCAGCGAACTCGCCGACGAGTTCGCCCAGTACCTCGACGCCCTGCGCAAGACCGAAGGCACCACTCTGCAGGCCGAAATCTCCCCGCTCCTGGAACCCCTCCGCCAACAGGAACAGAGCGACGCTGAACCCGATCGGAAACAGCGTGATGAGGTTCTCAAGAAGTTGGTCGCAGCGGCGTCTGCGTTGAACACTGCTCCAGAGAAGGGTGGGTGGTCTCTCCGTGACGTTTCGTCCAAGCGAGAAACATCGGGATATCACAATGCATAGCAGAAAAGAAACTAACACGCCATTATAGAGATCATCTCCGCTTACAATCTTCTTGTCCACCTTGTCCACCAAGCTTCCGACCCCGACATGTTTCTTTCTCGCATCTGCTCCTACCTCGCCAAACCCATTACCTCCTCCATCCAGTTCGGACCCTCGCTGGCCATATCCATCCTGTCCACCATCTTCAACACTCTTGCTCCTACCGACTCCAGCCGCTTCCATGTCTTCTTGGCAATTGTCGCAGTCATCCGTCAGTCCGGCTCCTCTGTCGCTTTCGAGGCTCTTAAGCCCCATTTGACCGCCCAGCTGCCCACCTGGTTGTCCTCCTGGGAGTTGGATGAGGAAGAGGCCCAGCGTCTGCATCTCGCCGTCGCCGAAGCCGCTCAGGCTGCTGGTGACCCGGAGCTGGCACAGACCCATATCGTTCAGGCTTTGCAGACCGTCCCCGCCGCACAGGCTTCATCCAAAGTGGCCCGCGACTTGGCCGTTCGTGCTCTCACCTCCGCTCTCACCCACCCCGCCGTGTTCGACTTCACTCCCTTAACGGCCTCGGATGCCGTTCAGGCCCTGCGCTCTAGCGACAGCACCCTGTTTGAGTTGCTTGAGATCTTCACTGCCGACACCCTCGACGCTTACGAGGCTTTCATCGCCGCCTCTCCCTTGTCAAACATCTCTGGTGGTGTGCTGGCTGAATCTGGCGAGGCTTTGCAGACTAAGATGCGTCTGTTGACCTTGGCCTCTTTGGCTGCCTCGACACAGTCCCGTTCCTTGCCCTATGCCACGATCGCCACGGCCCTGCGTGTGCCGGCTGAAGACGTCGAGAAGTGGGTTATCGATACGATCCGTGCTGGTCTGGTCGAGGGCAAGCTGTCTCAGCTGCGCGCTGAGTTTTTGGTACACCGAGCCACCTACCGTGTTTTCGGTGAGAAGCAGTGGGCTGAGGTTCAGGGTCGCCTGATGGTCTGGCGCCGCAGTCTCGAGAATGTGTTGGGCGTGCTTCGCAGCGAGCGGGAGCGTTTCGTCCGCGAAAGTCTGCAGGCCGTTGCAGCTGCAGAGGAAGCCGCCCAGGGCAAGTCGAACGACAAGGGTGGCAAGTCCGGAGACCGTCGGCAGCGCCATGGAAACAACCAACAGTCTCAGCAGCAGCAGCCTCAAGAGGTGGCTGCAGCAGAGTAATCATGTCAGAAGATGAAGCACCAAATCACACATCGAAAAGGGAAAAATTTAGAAAAGTTTTCGTCGTGTAATGGCTGGGAAGAGGTGTTATGTCGTATTTCCAATTTCTTTTGTCTGTTTATTCTTTGGTTCATGTGTTCTTCCCGGGCGACATTTTTATCGGTTCATGGTAGCTATTTGTTTCTAGACAGGTTCCGCCTGGCCTGTAGTTAGGATTGGGCCCAATCAATGGACACGAGTCATGTCATGCATATACAAACTGATATACCATTTGAACTATACTTTCATATTCACATTGTGTATGGAAACTTTGATATGTAGACATTGTATGTAAAAGAGAGCCAGTCCATCTATGAAAGCGCTATTACCTCTAGGAAATATATTCTCGCCGACACCAATCCGTATAACAATACGGACAGAGACCAAAACAAAAAAAGATATCAAAAATCAAATCACTGCTGATGAACCCCACGGGCCTTGAAGCCCTCCTGAATCCGAGCATAAACATCATCCACAGACCCCGTAGCCGTCACAGAGACAACTTTATCCTGCTTCGCAAAGGCATCAACAACAGGCATACTAGTCTCAACGAAAGTACGGAACCGCTTCCGAATAGACTCGGCATTATCATCATCACGACCGGAAGTCTCCCCGCGCTTCAACAAGCGCTGCTCCATAACCTCCTCAGGACAATCCAGAAAAAGCGTCAACTCCGACGGACAAACGGTATCCTCGAAGAAAACAGCCTGATCCAACTTCCGAGGGAACCCGTCAACCAAGAAACGAGCCTTCTTGCCCTCGCCAGCCCCAGCGCCGTTCTTTAGCGCATCGGCCATAGCATTTGACAACAACGCCACGGTGATCTCCATCGGAACAATCTTGCCCTCCCGGATGTAAGTCTTGATCAGATCGCCATACTGACTTCCCTCGCGGACCTGCTCGGCGCGCAGCAGGTCACCCGCCGACAGATGGACAAACCCATAGTCGCGGACCAGGTTGGCGGATTGAGTACCCTTTCCACTTCCGGGGCCGCCCAGGAGGAAAACGACGGTGACGTAGGAGGGGGAGAAGCGAGGGGTGGGATGTTGAGTGTCGGCCATTTTGCATTGGAGAGTAGTCAGTGGAGCCTTTGTCGGTGAGGTGATTTAGGGATTAGAAGATTAAGAGTCGGAATTGGGTTTCTGGGCGCCGGTGCGGGATTTAACGAGGAGGACGTAGGATCCGGTACCAATTCCGATGATTGTTAGGAAGGGGAGGACTTTAAATTGAGAGCGGTTGTATTGGGAGGAATTGTTGGGAGAAGGAGAGGAGGAATAGGGGCGGTGTTGGTGGTGGTGTTGTTCTTGTCGGAGGTGGTGGGGTCGGGATGATGATCTTGCCGGTTGATTGAGTGAGAAGGCCACACGGGAATTGCGGAAGGCACCGAAACGGAGAGACATCTGTAGTTGTGGAATTGAAGGGGTTTTATTTATTATAGCAGAGGAATTGAGAGTGTGAGAGAGTGATGGATTATGAGGGAGTAGTTCTACCAAAAATAACATGGAAAAAAGCTGTCTGGTTGATTGAAGTTCAAATGCGCGCAGCTCAATGAGGGTTCCGCATACGGTCTAGCGGGTAAGTTTTGTTTGGGTATGGTATCTAGTGTATTGTGTACAATACTGAAGTATACAAATTTGTAGGACATCAATTTCTCAATCTTGAAGAGTTTAGTGAATCGATCCTCAATACTTCAATAGGGCTCAATAGAGCTTGATAATAGCAATGTATCTAATATCCCACAGCTACAATGAAGTTCAAGTGACTGATAATTAAAATATACTCTTTCCTTTTGACGACTAACACTTCCCCCTCGCTACATCTACAACATTGGTTGATGCCTTCCTTTTATTCTATCCTTCACTAGACCTTCTCTTCCGTCTTCTATCACGCTTGTTATTCCTGTGTTTTTCTTTTATTGAGTCAGCCCGAATAACTCGCATCACTTACTTAGTCTAAGGATTTTAGCCATCCGTTTCCTAACCTCAATCATGGCAGACACAGCTAGGCGTGGCCGTCAAAATGGCCGTGCATCCCGCAGTCAACGAGGTAGAAATTTAGGATGTCAAGGTTTTTCTGCTCGAGGCGAAGAACATACTAGGGAAGAAGTTCAAAACTCTCAGGATGACAAGAAAGCTGTACATACCAATGTACGTTAAACATTGCTTCCAGCGACTATACAAGGTCTAACTCACCAGAGTAGACTCAGCGCCGCAGAAGGTCTCGTTACCGGGCAATTAAAAGAGTATATTATAAGCTATACCTTGCCCCCGCTCATAGCTTGCTAACTATTTCAGGGCAATGCAAAGTCGAATTCGTCTCAATTCGCTCATACTGCAATGAAAACATCTAATGCTCCCAGGCAGGACTATGCTTCGGACACATCGAAGAAGCTGAGTGACTTACCTACTTCGCAGCGAAGCCCTACACGAGACATAGTAACCTCGGTCGCCATTGGACCTAAGGAAGAAAATACCAATAGCAGACGCCCACTTGGGCCACCATTGGCTGCCAAAACCGATGCGAAATGGCCCAAGGCCGACTATCCGACACAAATATCTAAGATCCTATATACTCAATATGCTACCAAGGCCATAGTTTCGTCGCAGGAAGCACAAAATAACACACCGTCGGTTGCTGTCAAAAATGTTAGTCCACTTTCCCAGTTGGCGAGGCCAGCCTCATTCCTGCGTCTTCCTCAAGAAATTCGTTGGCAAATCTATCAATATCTGTTTGAGCCACGCCGTGTGGAAATTCTTCGACTCAAGGAGAAGACTGCAGTTCCTTCCAAGACAAGTCATTACCGACTATATCATAAATTGCAGCAGGCTCGTAATCTATTCACACAGGCAATGCTTCTTTATGGCGAAGATGCTACGCTCTTGTTCAACCTTGTCTTCACTTGCCAGACCATTTACTCCGAGACCATCCTTCTTCTGTATTCGACAACACAGTTCATCTTCAATTCAACCAACTCCATGGTGCGATTCCTCAAAACAACTTCCAAAGACACACAAGCTGCTATCCAACACGTCGAGCTCAATCATATTATGTACAATGAGCCACGATTGACAGCCTTCCGCCCGTACAAGATCCGCAGTGACATTGCCTGGTATAATGTCTGCGATGATATGGCGGAAGCGTTCAGTTCCCTAAAGGTACTCCATGTCAAAATAGCAATCTACGATTGGCCGATCCGCCTCGAAGTTGGTGAGCTGTGGTCAATGCCCCTGCTCTTGTTCGGTCACCATAACGGTGGCTTAGACTTTGTAAACATTCAACTGCAGATGAGGAGGTTCAAAAATGAAAGGCTTCAGACCGTGGCACGCGCTCTTGAGCAGAAGATGATGAAACCAAGGATGTTTCAGATTCGAGAAGACGGAAGGCTCGCTAAGGAATTAGCGGGTCCGATCAAGGCAAAGTCGGTACTGAGACTGGTATTTTAGATATTCGTCCACTTACTCAGTTTCGTTATCCTTCAATTTCAAATGGGCCGATAGATTCAGAAAGTTCGAGTGGTTTGGGGAGGGGAATTTGGTTTACCCTACAGGTTAGGGTTAGGCTTTCATCGTTACTTGATTGACCCTTGTCTTCTTTTTTGCTTATTCGCCCACTTTGTGACAACGCGATCAAAGGTTATTCGGCTTAGAATTGGAAAGTTCATCGCTAGGATGAATCAATGAACTTTTGATCTTGATTTGACTACGTACTCGACTATACATAAATCGTAAATGGAAGTATTACAGAGTATATTATAATGAAAGACACACAACGCCAAAGGTATGCGCCAAAACGCTTGGTAACATGCTAAGCGTACACAAACGAGCTCGACTTTTTTTCTTTCCTTCTCCCCTTTGAGATGGAGTCGGGCGTTAAGTGTTTAGATAGAGCCCTCGTTCAACGGCCGTGCCTCCTCAGATGATGAAACCTCGTGATATGCCGGCATACTACGCCGCCGAAAATACCAATACATGCCCGCCAGGAGCCCGCCTGTAGAGCATAGAACCAGGACAAAGATCAAAATGCCTCCTATCCCGCGAATGACCTCCCATGCTTTATAGACAGCTTCGGCCGCTTCCTGAGCCTTGAGGTATTCTTCGTCGGCATCATCAGCATCATCGAGGTCGTCGTCGGGAACAGTCTTAGCTCCGTAAAGAATCGATGGGTCGTGAGGGGTTGGCTTGACGTCGCCTTGGAAACCGGCAAGTCGCCAGTTTCTTGGGGTTTCGGTGCGGCTAATCTCAGAGGTACCGAGGACGTTTCCGTCCTTGTCCACTGCATCTACAGATACCCAGTCCAGATAACCGTCGGCGATGTACATCGTCTCAAAATCAACTTTGGTAGTATTGCCAACCAGCACGGGCGCGCCGTTCCGATCAACCCGCGCATAGAAATTCCACAAAGCCACGTCCGTCGCGCCGTTCCAGCTAACGTGTAAGATGGTGGTGAGGTCGGTTTCATCCGTTCCATAGACGGCCGACACCACGTCCGGCGGAGTGCTGGGCCGACCAACGAAGTCATATTTATACGAGCGGTAGGTAGAAAAGCGAGTGGAAGCAAAGCTGGCTTGCATGAGGACTTTACCCTCGGGGGAATGCTCCGACTGATAACCCCGTTCACTCCATCCGACGAAGACGTTTCCATTGGCCAATTTCTGGACGCTCCCGCGCAGCCGGGTAAGGCCGCCGTCGGGGCGGTTGTAACGTTCGATGACTTTCGCCGTCATCGGTGAACCACTAGTGTGAAGTTGCACGATGAGAGCAGCCGAGATGTCTTCTTCCTGCTCGCCCTCATCTGAGGCGTTATTGAGGAAGGAGATGGTCGTGTGGGTGGCGTTGGATTCGATAAAGCGAACATGGTGCTGCTTGGAGAACGTGAAGTCTTGAACGAAATCAGAGTCCTCCCCACCCAGCCGCCACATGATATGCCCATCTTTTCCGGAGATCAGATAGACAGTGCTCGTGAACCGGGCCGACAGGATATAGTCTCCTGCAGCGTTCTTGTCGACGGCGTTAACATGGACGTAATCCCAGCCAGGCTCGCCAGAAGCCGGTGTATAAGGGTCTACTTTCACCGACTCATGAATGGGGATGTAGCCCTCCGAGTCCCATTCATAAAGCACCTCACCGGTAGTCGTGTCCAATTCCACGAACCCACCTGTAACAACCCAGCCGTATTCGTCTGGACGACCAAGGTCCCCCAAATTCATATACTTGTTTCGATACGAGCAAGCCAAAGTCGTCTTTCCGCCGTCGAGGATGTTGAATTCGTGCATGTTGAACGCCCCGAGATCATTGGTGACAGGAACCGCTTTCTCTGTGTCGTAGTGTTGATCCAGAACATAGCCAATTCCCTTATCCTTGCCGTTGTCGTGATATCCATGCTGCAGGATGAATGACAAATGAGACTCGCCATCAATATTAGGTACTGCTTTGAAGTCGAAGATATTGCGGTTATCGAACAGGCACGATCCCGCCCAGATAAGCGTCTGTTATAGATGATAAGTAAGTCGTTGTTTGTCTCCCTTGTTTTTAAATGCCTCCTTTCAAATGGAATTTTTTTTTCTTTTCTTTCTTTTTCTTTTTCTGTTATACATGTTCCATGCAATAGAAGAGAACGTACACCATCTGCATCGTATATGTACGGCCCGACTTGGCATGGCTTCCATTGTTTCGTCGGGGCTTCTGGGTCAATCACGCCATAAGGCGCGACGAACCAGTAGCCCGGACTTACGGATTCGCGGTCATAGTAGGCGATGTTGTATTTCAAAGCTCTGACCTGGGGAAGCTATGAACTGTCAGTCAGGCCTACAGATTTCAAGGGCAATTGGACTATAGTACCGTGACAAAGGACATAAAATCATCATCAGACTCAGCAACAACACTACGAAAGAAAAGTAAGAAGAAGGCCAAGAAAAGAATCATATTGGATGAGCAGCTAGGAGTGGTATCTCCAGGGAAATTAAAAACAAGAGGAAATAACAACGAAGAAAGAAAACTCCCCCCCAGAAGACAACCAGGGTATGAATGCAGTCGTCGTCAGCCAGAAAGGTTGGATGGATTAGAGCTTTCGATGCTCTCCTGACTCCCTACGGCGCTACGCCTACAGAACCCGAGTACGGCACAATAGCACACATGTCAAGTACTCCTACAGGAGAAAAAGATCAATAAATTGTGGGCAAAAAGAAAGGCTGGAAGCAAAAGAGTAGGCTGAAATCTCCTCAAAGAGGGATGGGTACGGAGCTTCTCCATACCGTTGCTTGAAATAGCCAGTGACAACGTAAGTGCTGATATGGAAGCTGACGATAGAAGAGGCCGGATAGTCTTGGCAGTGCTGGAAGAGTGGAGCTGCGGACCAGTAGGAGAACTAAACTGCCGGTTGCCAGTCATGGAGCCAGTGGACTATAGCCGATGGACTGTGTATGGTCCAATGTTGGTGAAGTCCAGAGTCAGGCCCCTCCTGGGCGTCGTCATGTTCTGATTCAGTAGAGAAGACCAGAGTCTCATACTATGGAAATCTTAAGGATTGAGTTCCATGTCCGATCTATCAATAAATGGAACGATACACACACAGGGACACACAAAGATGAAAAGGAGAGGCAAAAAAATGAATAAAGGAGTCAATATCTCTAGAAGAATAATTTCATTTGACAAGTGCATCTCCTCCAATCGTTGAATTCAGTCGATGTCTTGAGACGGAAGTAGAGGAATTGGAAACCATTCAATTCAATTCAATCTTGAGTTCAGTAAACGCCGTTTCATATTGACCGATGCCGGTCTTAGTTACTCCTTTGTGATGGATCAACTTCTTATCCCCGAGATGATCAATGACAACCTCTACTCCTACTCTATACAGTTTCCGTTGTTGGTGAACTGTTTATCCCTGTCTCCAAATATTACCTTCTTTGTAAATAACCATCACTGTGCGACAATGTAATGCATCTTAGACTTCCCGTCATGTTTCTCAAGCACGACGCCTGATCTTACCGGTTAGAAAGTCCAGGGTATTGATTGCACTTGCCACAACATGCAAGAAGAATGATTCACTAAAACCAAGTCCCATACACTTATCACGTGTTGCTGTAAAGGCCTATAAAAATGGTTCATCTCTCTGAGCTGTTCAGATCGCTATACTACCCATTATGAAGCACTTGAGCGCTCACTTACTTGATTCTTATTTGATTTCTGGGAGTTAATCTAAACATGGCAACAGAAGTCGGCACGCAACACCAAGCATGCTACTCAGTCTCGAAATTCGTAATCGAGCCAACTTTTCGGGAAGACATCCCGGGGCTGCAGATCCATCCATCTGAGTTAGTCAGGGCTGCAAGAGCTCTAGCTGAAGAAAATATCCCTATAGTAGAATACGGAGACCAAGTGCGATATCGATTCGGGTATCCCACAGTCCTGGCGGTAAGTGACGCACCTATTCTAACTATAGCTTGATTCCCGTTCTACCTGCTGACCTCGTGGTTATAGCTAGTCGAATGGGCTATACCTGATCTACAGCTATCCCTTGCATCTCAAATCCTCTTAGGAAAAGGGTTTTCCCGTATCTTTCTGTCCAACAAGACCGAAGGAGGTGCTTATCCCTGGGAGACATGGGCCACCATACACCGGCTAGACATAGATGGCCGGCAGCGTATCCATCTATATCCTCTTTCGTTAATCGGTCTCACTACTAACGACACTGCTGAAGTCCAATCGACCTTTGATCATGAGATAAGGGTCTTGTCACCTAAGCCTGCAGCATACATGCTGTCGCTGATCAAATTTCTTCTACGCAATCCTCTTGGTACCAGTAGCAGGCGTCGCGTGTGCACAGATCTTGTCTCATTCATATCCTACTACATCTTCCATGAATCTCCTACTAGTGGAATTGAGGGTGACTATGAGAGTGAGGAGGAGTTCCAGAAAAGGGCAGAAGACGCAATAGTGTATGTAAAAAGCTGGGATTGGGGTACGACGGAGCCAAAATACTTGGATATTGTTGAAGATATCCTTAGGGACTGTGGAACTTTGCGATGGCTGACTGAAACTGCATGAATCAGTTCCTTTTTTCCCCCTCCTAACTAAGGAGGGTCCCTTATGGCTTCTAGAATAGTATCTAGAAATACAGATCATGGAGCGCTTTCCTGGATATCATTTTTAAGAGATAACTACAAGACCCCCGGATATTGCATTTTAAATCGCTAGAATGACCTTTGAAGTCTACACTTCGGTGGTCCTAGTTATATCAAGGAGATGTGGATGGTGGACATATAGAGGACTTCATGGAATTAACCGCGTGTGGCTTGTCGGCGGCATGGACCAGCAATTTAATCTTTTTGTCTGCAGAGATGCTTTTATTACGACTGGTACAGAAATTTTCCTTGTTGATATCATATTTATCTAGTATACGCAGGTCTAGAGCCAATCACTCTTTAAATTTATCTATCTATATTCATCCGACTGCTACGGGCTCAGTGCTCAACCAAGAAGTACAAAATAAAAGCCATCAAGTCTTAGACCAACAGGTTTCTTTGCTATTAAACATCCATGTGGCTGGGCGAAGAATGATCCCCTCCCATATTACCTGTCAAGATGCATAGGTTGCGATGCTAGGCTCACCGAAGGTTTTTGGGGAATACGCAATAAGCTCTGCTAAGGCGACCAGCACGATTGCCTCCGTTCCCAGCAGATCCATCAACCCAAGCTGTGGTGGAAGCACTTGTTCACAAATTTTCTCTATATCGATTCGTGAGGGTTTTCCAGGCCCATCGTGGTTGATTGCATCAACGGTAAGAGCCCATGCGATCGGATTATACAGCACGCCTTCATGTGAGTAAGCGCCACCAGCAGCCTTATTGGCGCAGATAGTTTGTAGGTTATTATTGGACACACCCACGCCCCGGGAATCCAGGAGTAGAGCAGACGCATTCTCACCGCTCATTGGTGCCACAATTCGGTCGAATGAGGAGTATACAGTGGTCGTGGGAACATACGCAGAGTCTCCCTCACCGTCTCGCAATACTTTGATAAATTCTGCATCCCACCCTTGCTGCCAGATCGAAGGAGTGCAGAGCAGCATGCTCAGTATAGGGCAGACCAGCCATGTTACTATAGTTCCGTGGAAGTCGGGACTGATGGCGACGAAATCTTCCACTATGTCTCGAGTCGACGGCCAGTATTTCAGGGCCCACTGGATGTTCAGCGCACCTTGAGACCAAGAGATGACGGTAATCTTAGACGACGACAGGGCAGAGATATAATTGACCGCATAAGCAACGTATTCCGCATTTAATTGAATGTCGCCCAACGACGCCCGAGGTATGTTGACCCAAAATATATCACTCTCAGGTAAGGCAGTTCTCAGCTTGCCAAAGTTGAAATAGAAAGCTGTTCCTGCAGGAACAGCGGTCCCAGGGACTAGCAGTACCGGTAATGTCGTTTTCTTGCCGTATGAGAATGATTTTGGGATGTGGATAGCAGCCCGGAGGGTAGTTTCTGTAATGGAATAAGGAGCGTCATCCTTTGCTTTGAATGGGTATATGCTCAGGTTTCGCGGTGGCGGATTATTATTGTGAAATGAATTGAGACTATTATGAGCGTAACCGTTAAGAAACGACAGAATGCTGGGAAGTACCAAGCCCGATGTGGCGATCTCGTTTGCGAAACCTAGGATGTCTGCGGAGCCATTTGTGAGGATAGGAGAGATTTTGCCCCATGCGGACTGCACAGGTTCAATTACTAGATCTTTAGGAGGCCTTATATGTGTGAGATTGGATATTATCGAGGAGGCTATCTGTGAAATCCTGGTATCGCCTATTGATGGGCTGTTCGCGACAATGGATAAAGTCGATATCAGGTCGGGATTTGAAGTTGGTGAAGCTTTACCTCGACGAAAAGCGGCCCCGAAAACCGTCGGACCTGTGACTAGGCAGTATATGAGGCCTGTTGCTGATACAAGGAGAATGAATCTCATTCTGAGAGAAATATCCTCAAAGGTGGGCTTCTAGGGAGAAAGCTTACCAGGTAGTTCATGCCCGATGTGCAGCTTTCCTTCCCTTTGGTAGCAGGAAACACGCGGTTTCTCTTTTAGGCAATTGTTGAGTACGCGATGACCATGTTCCCTGTCCCTTATGATTGTTGTGGGTTGACCCTTTCATATCCACCAGTCGAATCAAGGAAGTACACTAGTTGATTATTATTATCATGGTTATTGCCAGTTTAGAAAGCTGCTAGAAAAGCGTGGTAGTCGATTAAGCTTTCGGTAAGTTTTATACAAACAGCTCAAGTCCCTCACAGTAACTTCATATACCTATCAAAATGGGAAGTTTTGGGACGGTAAATAGTAAAACCAATTCTAAAGAAGTACAATGAATTCTCTTAGATGTAATAACTATATTAGAAGCTTAATAAAAACAGAACAGCTAGATGGGTACCAAGTTCGTCCAAAGAAAATAAGGCCTAATGATGCCAGGTACTTGAGAAATCAGCATCCTTCCGTTTGTCTCAGTTGTGCAGTAGATAACGCATTATCATTGTTCTCAACTGGAAATCCCTTCAAGGATCGTCGGGCGAGCAACCAAGAGCGAGAGTACCGCCCTGTAACGTATATTAGATGAACAAATTCTCAGTAAGTCAGAAGAGCAGGAAACTTACCAGTAGATTGGCCTCGGTGCAGCACTGAGGTGCAGCACTACAACTATCATCATAGGGGTGGCCTATTTGGGTAGCGGTTATTAAAGTTTTGTTATTTTTCGTTTTTTCTTCTTATTTTTTCCCTTCTTATCTCCCAGACAGGAAAGCACAGAGGATCAACGGCAACTCACAAGCTAGACCAACAGAGCCAACAATGCTAGCAGCATCGATACCGAGGCTCAAAAGGATGGGATCTACGATGGGGTCGAGTGGTGTCGTGAGTTGACCACAACACAATACTGGCCCGACACAATCAGCCTTGGAGCTGGAGGGAAGAGCCGAAGCGATGGTTGCGCCGGAGATCAAGAGAGAGAGCATGGCGGAGAGCTTCATTGTGCTAGATCTGGAAGGATACTTGAGGTGTATAGAGGAGAGGAAGAATGAATGAATGGGCGATCTTTTAAGCCTGAGTCTGCTAATGTATTGATTTGGGGGCATTCTAGGAGATTTTCCGACGGGTTCCTCCATGGCTTTATATATTCGACGCTGTATATAACACCATGGATAGAGGTTTACGGTCGCATTTCTTCTTTCCCATGGCAGAGATGTGACAACCCAATGACATTTCCCGAAGCGTTATCTCGGACATATCAGCCGTCGGCGCTCGGTAAGAGATTGGCCTCGAAGGGAAGTTCCAAAGACAAATCATGTTCCATTGATCCACAAACTATTCAACTTTGATAAGAAGCAACCGAGTCCCATGAAATGAACATCAGCATCGAATGTGTGTCATAGTGGAGGCAGAAGGGACAGATATTCAAATTGATCCCTGCACCATGTAGATCTTTAAGCAGGAACAGTAACGGAGTTGGGGTCATTCTCCTTGCCCCGATCCATGGTCGTGCGTAGGTACATAAAAAGGGATTATCCCCTTTGATTCGATCAAGATTACATTTGGAAAACTCTAATACCTGGAGTCCGGAAGAGACGGAGGAATGGAAGTCTGAGCCAGAACCGAATACAGATCCTTGATGCACATACATAAGCCGATAGCTCGGCAGTCAAGCCCTAAGGGACTTGCCAAAGGAACTACTACTCAATTCCTTATCAGTGGAGCCCCCGCATTGGCACCAATTAGATCGATGCTATGGCTGATGATCTACAATCCAACCCCAAAAGCCGAGGAGAAAAGTTCAATGCACTGTTATGATATCAGAGCAGCACGAGGGAAAGTGACCCTCTTGTTGGACTCTCGGCATCAATCGTGCGGTGGAAGAATTTATAAGAACAAACCTTGATAACTATCTGCTCTGTAGTCCCGTATGAAAAAAGCAAATATTGGGCGCGATGGGAAATTGGTAAAGATATCAATGTATCATCATAAAATCGAGACAGCCAGGCAGATTTCATTCAATAGGTCATTGAAAGTATAGCCTCCAAAGCCCAGCTATCATGGACCTGAATTGACTTTTGGAGTCCCCAGTATAGGAATTGCCCTCAGATAAGAATCGGGGGACTATTCTTTACGTAAAGACCTAAAGCAAGATCGGTTATGCTCAAAAAAGAGTCTTCAAGAATAGCACATTTCACATAACATTTTACCTAAATGTAACATTCAGTTTCAATTGAGCAGAAGATACGGAGTAATGCTTCTTTTGATGAGGTAGCCTACTTCCATATCTACAACAACAAAGAGTAGCATATGACTCCCACACCGCCGTGATAGCTAGCCGAGGCACCGTACAAACTGATGGAAGTAAGGATGTGGATTTTGTTGCTACTTTTTGACTTTTCTGAGAGATCGATCAAAGGCCACCAGACGGTGCAATCAAAAGAGCATGGTGCAGATATGTTGATTGACCATTGGGGGAAGCGTACTTCGATCCCTCCCTTTGGATACCCATAGAAGTGTTCCTTTATCGTCTTGAGCTCTTCCACCAGGGTAGACTTAGGTAATGCATACATAATACAATAACTACTATATGCTATATATGCACGTGATGTGGCGGTGCAGTGGCGTGCCAATAGGATGCGGGCCAATGATTCAGCCACAGAACCACTCGCGACACAAAAACTCAACCCGCAATTATCAATATCTCCGCCGCTTGTGATCTTACCAACCGCCGAGATTCTGACATCCTGCGCGGAGATACCTTTTTTTTTTTAACCGGCTCCTTGGGTTTGATAGTATCTCCAGACACCATGGCTCCTATTTCCATCGCCGATATCGTGGCGGCTCTGCCAGCGGAGGACACTTGGGGCCCCGCGACCTCGACCGACAATATGCTTGCCGGTGTCCCATATGCCCCCTTCTCCAAGGGTGACAAATTGGGTCGCATGGCCGACTGGACCTCTGAGTCTAAGGACCAAAGAGGCGGTCGCCAGGGCTACAACCGCAACTTCAGAGGTAAGGACTGATTTTCAGGGTTAAATTTGCGGCCATGCAGCTGACGTGAAGTGAATAGATCAACAAGTGTACGGAGCCGGTACCTCCAGCCTGTTCAGCGTTCAGACAGCTGAAGATGAATCTTCCTTCTCCGTTGTCGACAACACCCGTACCTCCGCCAAGCGCACATTTGGTCGCGGTGGTGGCACCGTCTTCCGTGGCCGCGGCGGTCAGCGTGGTGGCGTGGGCCAGAGAGGCGGTCGCGCTGGCTTCCAGCGTGTTGGTGCTGGTCGTGGCCAGGGTGATCGCTTTTACGACAACCGTTCAGCCCGCGGCAACCGTGGACGTCGCTTCGGATGGAAGGACTACGACAAGCCCCAGAGGACTCGCGAGCCATCCATTAACGTCCGCCCCGACTGGGCCATGCTGGAGGAAGTGGACTTCAGCCGTCTTCTGAAGCTGAACCTTGAGACCCCCGAAGGCGAGGACCTCGATTCGTATGGTTTCCTCTACTACTACGACCGATCTTACGACAAGGCCCCCGTCAAGGGCGCCGAGCGCAGGGTGCAGTCTCTCGACCGTGCTGCCTATAACGTTACCACCTCCCAGGACCCTGTCATCCAGGAACTCGCAGAGAAGGACGAAGCCACCGTTTTCGCCACCTCCGATATCATCTCTATGCTCATGTGCGCCCCCCGCAGTGTCTACTCTTGGGATCTTGTTATCGTGCACCAGGGCAACAAGATCTACTTTGATAAGCGTGAGGGTGCCTCTCTCGACATGGTTACCGTTAACGAGAACGCCGTCGATGCTCCTCTTGAGATCCCCGAATCTTCCGCTAAGCAGGAATCGATCAACACCCCCAGCGCCCTTGCTATGGAAGCCACTTTCATCAACCACAACTTTGCTCTGCAGACTGTTACCGAGTCTCAGGACGCCAAGGTGGGCATGAAGAACCCCAACCCCTTCTACAATGCCGCGGAAGAGACCGAGCCTCTTGCTTCCAAGGCCTACAAGTACCGTCGCTTCGATCTGTCCCTGGAGCGCGACGAGGAGCCCTTGAACATGGTTGTCCGCACCGAAGTCGATGCCCTCCTGAAGAACCCCGTCAACGGAGAAGACCAACAGCTGGTCGTCAAGGCCCTGAACGAATTCGACAGCAAGGCCCAGGGCTCCGGCGGCGCCCTGGACTGGCGCAGCAAGCTCTGGTCGCAGCGCGGCGCTGTGGTCGCCACAGAGATGAAAAACAACAGCCTCAAGCTTGCCCGTTGGACCACCCAGGCTATCCTTGCCAAGGCTGACGGCATGAAGCTCGGTTTCGTATCCCGTGCTAACCCTCGCTCCGCTGCTGGCCACGTTGTCCTCGGCGTTGTGGGCTACAAGCCCCGTGATCTTGCTGCTCAGATGAATTTGAACCTGGGCAACGGATGGGGTATTGTGCGCACCATCGTCGACCGTATCCGTGCTCTGGATTCTGAGGAGGATGAGGAGAAGGTTAAGAAGTATGTCCTCATCAAGGATCCCAACCGTCCTGTCATCCGTCTCTACAGCGTGCCGGCCAACACCTTTGAGGAAGATGAAGAGGCTGCTGCTGCTGCTGAGGCTGAGGAGCAGAAGGCCGAGGAGGATGAGGAGTAAATGGTCTATACCAGAGTTTGTTTTCTGTCATGATATTATAATGTCATGAATTTTTTCAACTTCTTCCGGATAATCCTTTATGCATATTTTCAAAAGTCGTTTTGAGCTAACTATGAACATGACTGTTGATACCTGTAACCCAATTTATGACTCTTGGTAATCTTAGATACACTCTTCGCCTGCCAAAAATATATGGCCTACTATATGGATACTCCCAGGTTACTCTGTCCCACATGGGCCATGCTAAGCCCAATCAGCGGCTTAACGGCATTTAATAAAATAGAGGAACCGAGTTCATAGTGTAGGATATAAAAGCTATAGAACAGTTTCAGCATCAAGCTGACTATATATAAGACCCTACCTACCTACAATCTCAACGGCTCTCACAAAGCCCAACAATCGACACACCAGCCAACACATAAAATCCGGGTAAAGGTACAAAGCAAGAAACATCAATCCTAAAATAGACAACACAACCAAATAGGGCAAAGAAAACGGTACACCCAAGCAAGCCCCCAAAGCAAGATCGGAAAATTCCCACCAAATCAACAACCCCCTTAGTCATCATCCTTCACGGGAACAACGGCTGTCCGATCGATCCCATCCCATAATACCCGTCTAGCTTAATTCTGTAAAAATGATAATAAGACCAGACCATTGAGGTCAACACTATCTCTCTACCAGCCGTTAATGACCATTTGAACCTTAAATAGAAACGGCACGATATATATATTTTCATTTATATGAATATACTTTAGATGATATCATGGTGGACGTAGGAACGAGCCACAAATCCAAACCCCGGGCAACAGCCTCGTGCCACCCGTGCCGAAGCCGCAAAGTAAAGGTATGTTCAATTCTCCGGGGGAACAAACGAAAGAAAGAAAGAAAGAAAGAAAAATGCCTAACCACATCCATCCATTCAACTAACCAACAAATCCACGTCAGTGTAATCGCCTCTCACCCTGTGAAGCTTGCATCACACGGGGTATCCAAGAGGAGTGCAAATACAGTGCTCCGAATGAAGATCGACAGGCGATCGCGCAGGCGGAGATGATCACCGAGCTCAGGGGCAAGGTGAATCGGTTACGGGAGCAGATACCGCAACGTGCGGCGTATCGGTCATCGATTGATGATCTCGAGGAGGAGGCCGCTGCTATGGAGATTGTGTACTTGGCGTTGAGATTGGGGTCGGAGAAGTTAGTGTGGCAAACTGTGGGAAGGATTCGGGATGGTGAGGATCTACGGGATTTGGCGAAGGATGTGGCACGGGATATTGGTTTTGACGATGATTATGCTGGATGATATGGCTTCGGGAATTGAGATGGTGAGATGTGTTACGCGTATGTGTATATGATTAGTTTGGGTATAATATGTTTCAGATGGCGTGTATTGAGTTGCATCGCATTGCTTCACAAGCTGTACAGCAAGAAAACATCCGACAATAGAAACACACAAGTGCCATCTTTCAGAACCAAGGAATAATACAATAGGCCAGAAAGTGGCGGGATAGCTAACTATCAAATAACAGAAAGATGGTATACATCGGAACTCACATCAATGCATCAACAATTCATAGCCCAAAGAGAATAATGCTCACCGAGCGTCTATATACACCCCCGTCCCCTACACCTCGGGGTAAAGAAAGAAATATACCTCCCTCACTCATACAATCATGAATATAGCGCGTCATCTCCGACGCGGGAGAATCCTATGTCGACCTTGGTCCCTATCACACTGCTTAAACAATCCATAAGTTCGAAATCTTCCACCACCGCCCCAAACCCATAGCACCGTACTTTAGTGTTAAGCGTATCCATAATAATCTTGATGTCCTCTCTAGTCAATGAGCGGTACACGTCATGGTTTTTCAAGCATTGAAGTGCCATAATGGGCGTAATTTGGCCCTCAGTGACAAGCTGTCTGCTTAGGTTGAGTAAAGTCGTCAGATTGGCATGTGGGAGATCGTATGTCTGATGAGGATAGGTCTGTTCATGTGTCGTGTTGGCAATGTAACTGGGCGGTGGACAGGAGGCCATTAGCGCATGCCCGGAGAAAGGCATATCCTCGTCGTCAGCCTCCGTAATAGATCGCCGACAAAGATAGTCGGTATGTTCGCGACACGGTGATTCCAGTCTGTTTGTTCAGTTAGATCCGGACGGAGAAGCTGTTCAGATGGTGACCAAGAGCAAAGCAAATAGGGAAGATTAAAGGGCGCTAAAGCAAGTGCGAGAGGCAAGGGGAAACAGAACAAAGGAGCACATACGTCAAGATAAAATCGATTTGCAACTGAGGATCATTCTCGAAGATACCCGCTGGCTGGATCGGCTGGCGACTCGCCGGAGCTATGCGGTCAAGAGTTGCCAGGGCATCGCAGGGAGCGGCGCTATAATTCTGATTTTGTGGCGTTAGTTCCTGAGTTGGCGAGACGTCAATATGCTCTATCCCGTTAACTATAGGACTCAAACTAGATGATGCGGCCGAAACGGTCGTTGGAGGTGTCGTGTATGTTTGTTGAGCGGATGGAGCGGATGGAGCTGACAGCGTGACAGCTGCGGGCTGCGATCCAACACTACTGCTGGCGAAAGGACTGGATTGATACGTCGGGTTTGTTGGACTGGTGCGATCCGCCCGGCGACGTTCCATTTCCGGTTCGTAGTTGATACCATGCGCGACGAGGATGTCTTTTAATATACTATTCTCATCCGACAAGGTCCGGACCATCTCTCGATGCTGATGGACAGTTAAGTTCGCCGCAGATATCTCCTGTGTGTATGCCTCCCGTAACCGTGCGACTTCGGTCTCTAGCGACCGCATGTATTGTTCCTTGCGTTCGCGATGGGTCCTAAACAGCCACAATTGGCATACAACCATGACGAGCTCGGGCCAAAGTCGTTGACGTACCTTTGGGCCTGACGATTTAATTCCTGTCGCCTTGTAAGAGCCGGCTTGCTATCTGGTTTTGGGCCTCGTCGCTTTGCTGGTTGACCATCTAAATCGGCAGAGGTCAGTATTGGACATAGACACCCCAGTAAGGAGCATACCTCGTGTCGTTTTTTTCTGTCCGCCTCCTCCGAAAAACCGGAACCATTCTGTTCCCATGGAAGCTTTCATCAGACTTCCTTGGGATTGTCGGCCTATGGCGGCATCGGGTTAGCGGCAGAACCTGAAGAACAGCCAAAGAACGCGCAATCTCAGATGAGTGATCGCATAGAAAAAGCCATGTTCACTATTGCCAGAGGGGAAATGAATAAATAAATATGAGAAGAACAAAATAAAAGAGATAGAAATCGAGAGCGCAGAATTTCAATAAAGGGTCAACAGTCTCTCCGGTGAAGCATTGCCTATTCGAGAAAGCAAGATCGCATTTCATCTTCAACCTCGACACCACCACGATGGAACATCGTAATTTTAACGCATAACATGACAGATCAATAGAAGATCGACTGGGTTATGTATGTACTTACCATCTAACTCATCATTTTGTCGGTTCAGCGCATCTGCCTCCAGAGGCAAAACTCCACCATTCATGGAAGCCATGGTGGTGGGAGAATGTGTATGTGTGAGAGAGAGGGAGGGAGAAAAGCGATGTTGAAATGCGACCGTCGTGGAGACGAGGGAATAAAAGACGCCGGTGGAAAGGAACAAATGGGTCGGGTGGATAGCTTAGGATGAATCTGGATGAGTCTAGAGGCTAAGAATAATTGTGAAGGTCATGAACATCTGCGACCGTTGTCAGCCTTGGAAACGAACTATGTACCTAATGAACTGGTGATGAAAGTGGATTCGCTCCGTCCAAGCGTCCTTCCTTACCATTGATGGTATGGTATCGAAGTATGTATAATCCATACGCACCGACAGGTCGGATTGCTTTCCCTCCCGATGCGCTTGATAATGAATTGAGTTTCAGACACGAGCTCTTCAATCAGGGGAATCCCGTTCACAATACAAGAGGATCAAAGGGAAGCGGGGAGAGAAGGCGTGGCTCTAGGAGGAGAGAAGGGTATAAGTTAAAAGGTGATAAATATATGTATGAGGCTTTTTTCTACTGAAAAGGATGTGGGGGAAGGGAAAGAAATCAAGAGTTCCAAGACCGCACAAACAAGATGATGAGAATGGACGAGCGAAGGGTGGGACGAGGTACTCGTACCGTCCGTCAGTTGACACAGTGGATAGATAGTAGTCTTATAGCGACCGCAGCTTCGATTCGACCTGGAGGTCCCTGTCAAGCGGGCTCGATTTATCACCCACAACCTGTGGGCTTATTGGATCAGGGCTTCTGGTCTCCCGTTCTTCAGCGGGTCCTCCCAGGTGGGCTTGGTCTTTGCGCAAGGCCAGATAGAGATGGAGATGAGATGGCCAAGATCTTGTCCTCGGTCTGGAAATTCTATATTGGTGTGCGGATCCTTAATTTCTTGTCCAAATTCGATGGCATCTTAGTAAAAGGGGGTACGGATGCATCAATAATCAAGAATAATCAAAAAAAAAAAAAAAAAAAAAAAAAAATAGAACAGGAAGGTTATATAGAAGCAGTGCAGTAACTAATGAAGAGAGGTGAGGAATCGTAATAATCAAAAGACGAGAATGAGATGCTTTCCATATTCTTAGTTCATTAGAGAGGCAGACTGCGTCTTCTGCAGATCGGAATTCCTTTCCAGACAACCACTGGTAACTAAGGTACTGTACAGTGTATTGGATTTCCAGATCCATTACTCCTCCGTAGACTAGACTAGTACCTTATGTATGATCCATAACTCCATAACTCTGTCCACTTGTTTTTATCTTGTCCTTTCCTCTTTTTCCTTGTCCGATCTCCTTCATTGATTGGGCGACTCGGGCTCTAGGAGAAAAAGCAAAGAATGCACTCACCCGTGTGGAGGGTGAAACCCGGAACTCTTACCCATGCGTGATTAACCCCGAAACGAGCATCTAGTTATGTAGATTGTATTATTATTATTTTATTGTTTATTTCATGTTTTCCCCCCACTTCTCTTCGGGCTACCTTAGGACTCAGGGGGCTCTCCTCTCCCCTGAACGCCTGTATTCATGTGAATATACATATACCTATCTAAAGGATCATACAGAATCATCTATTGCAGTGCTCGACGATCAATACATGCTCAAAAAGGACTAGGGTCCATCATCTGAAATGAGCCACCGCCATGATATTGATCGTATTCCCCGAACTAGAGGCGTTGCACCCGTCGCCTTCTCGTGATTGCTACCCTGGCAATGGTGAAACGGTTGGTCAGTGATCACTCATTTTTGCGTTGAATGCGAAAATAGGCAGACAAAAGAAAGGTTCCCCTGATGTGTACTATCCAGCATCCCATTCTCTTTTGCTTTGGAGGGCAACGATTGCCATTGATGTTAAAGGAGTCGACAAATAGACAGGTCATCCTGTACACACATCTCTTTCAGGTGTTTCCGATTAACGAGCGGCCTATCGCGTCCGAGGGCCATTGAGAGCCCGGGATCCTGTGGTGCCCGGTATGGTGCTAAGTGGGTAAAAATGGATCCCTCGCCGGGATCCCCAACGCTCCGTCCGTCCAGCTAATTGGCACCAGTCAGTAGTCATCGGAAGGAAATCAGAAAGGAAAAGCAAAACCAAGAGTCTACTCCGTACCGTATTACGTACGCACACGCACAGTATTCCAGATCTGCTGAACTCCTCCAGGTACTTTTTGCACTTTGTGTCCATCAGGAGAAAGAAGGTGTCACCTCGAATACCTATGATCATGTCATACGAGTGGCATCCGTTGCACCATATCCAAGCAGACCAGGCGAGTATCCCTACTCCGTACTCATTATGTACCCTTGCAAAGGCGTGATCCTCAATTGTGGCACCGATCGTGTAGAAGCATTTTGTCTCACACGCATATCCCTGACAAAAATGGGTTCATCAGTAATGGAATTGTTCAACCGGATCCTAGCCCTTCTTTCCTTCCTCTTAAATGATGGCATGGTTGGATGAAGACACCATAGGGTATGTGGGACGCTATTCCCAGTACGTAGAACCTTGACCAAGGTGACGGTAATAACAATGAAAAATCATGTTTCTCTTGTCTAATCCTCGGTGGTGAGGTGTAGGTCCGTTGAAGTTTGGCTACGATGTTGCAGTAGCAATGAGAATGAGCTGTATTCATCTCTGCCGATTTCCACTTGCCTATACTTTCGCACCTTGTGATACAGCACCTTCGGTGGTGTCAAACATGGGGACTGTCAGACACAAACCAGACTGGTTTAATCAGTTGACCAGTAGGAAATAAAAGCTACTTGGAGGAACATGTATAGTAAGATAAAAGCTGACATGACTCGGTATAGGGCGATTTTGATCTTGGTTACTGCCATGCTCATATATTGGTATGTAATACAACCATGGCCCATCATAAACCCCTATGCCCCAAATATACATACAAGCATAATTTCTCGGCTTCTCCTAATACGAGGTTTGTCCAATGGCCTTCAACTATTCCGTACCTACATCATATAAGGCAGGAACAGCAGG
Source organism: Aspergillus hancockii (assembly GCA_001696595.2). Classification (NCBI taxonomy): domain Eukaryota; kingdom Fungi; phylum Ascomycota; class Eurotiomycetes; order Eurotiales; family Aspergillaceae; genus Aspergillus; species Aspergillus hancockii. The sequence goes on along the minus strand of MBFL02000018.1, from coordinate 77,486 downwards.
CCACTGAATCAGCGTACCTAGATAATAATTTGAGGTGAGGAAATGGGATCACCATCCAGTGGAACACAGTAGATTCGGCACGGACTTTAAAAAGCCTGGGACCTACTGGTCGTGGTTAGGTCCGGGTGCTGCTGATATTTTCGTGCAACATTTATAGAGACCTCACCTCTTTTTGCTGTATGCCTTTCTGTCTGCCTCAATTCCACTTACCCAGCAAGCTCATTGGAACTTCCAGTATGTCTTTAGATATACTGTGCGGTACGGTAATTGTCTATGATAATCAAGATTCAAAAGAAAAAAGAATATGAAAGACATATCGTCAACGACAGGATTTGCGATTTGCAGGCGAGCCGAACCCAACAAACTTCTAGTCCATCCTTAGCCAATTGATCCCGCTGAATATTTGGCGGTTTTACCTTCAATTTTTGTTTACAGAAGCTTCAGTGTGGACTCTACTTGATCCAAGGGAGACAGATACTATCTCCCAATGTTTGCCTTGCCTTGCGTGCTACTACCTGGTTAGAGTCTCCTGCTGAGAGACCACATGCGTAGCGGTGCCGGTTACACCCAGAGACAGATCCGGTGCTAACTGTCTGCTTTCGAGTGTCTTCTGGTAATGCCCTACAATACTTGTATATGTACCTACTGTATTTATATGTATTCGACCGTACCGGCCTCTGTTAATGCTATGAGATATGTGCTCGACATAGGACGCATACCTGCTTGCCTATTGGTTCATTTCCCCGGATCATCCTAGACAACCAGCCAACCCAATCTTTGTGTTGATTAACTCCTTTCGGGGTTCCAAAGCTAAACTTTATATACTTCAATTTAGGACGCTCTGATGAGTACTCGGCCCGATTGTGACCTCTAGGCTAATAGACATTTATCCTTTGGCTTTCGATAATGTTAAAGAATCTGTACAATCTTCCCGAATAACGAGTGTTATGGATACCCACCTTACCTCCTGAGCGGGTTCCGGTGTATAGCGGTATGTCTATTGGCCACGACCGACTTCAACATTAATCCTCCTATTAGCTCAAAAGAAGGTCAAACCTCCATAAGAACATGTCAGTGTGACCAGGTGGTTAAGGTAGAGTAGAGACTTATCTGATTTGCCCGCATAGTCGAGACCTATCGCTGACTGGATATATTTTGGTCTCTGATTTCCCATATCCAGAGCTTTCCAGCTTATTTGAAGCCCTAAGTCAACCATGTGACCAACCGCATGAACACTTGCTTGTGTTCCAACATGCGCGATTCTGATTGGACAAACTTCGATTGATATCCCACCTGTGGGCATGCAATACTCATCACTTGGCAGTGTTCATCAAAACAAAGTAGAGTCTAATTGGCTACAAAAGAAAATATGCGAAGGGGTGCCTTTCTTGACGATAGAAGCTATCATATAAAGTATGGTATTGCATCCCTCTGAACGTTGTCTGATTGGAGCCGGATTCTGCTACCTGATAAGTACTTTGCCTATTCGGGTATAGGACATGCAAAGGCAATAGAATGCCCCTGTGCACATAATTCAGCTGAGGATAATGCCACAATATTATTCATTGATCAGCTTTCCGGACTATTGATGCTGATCTGACGCCGAAGGGGTGCCTACTACCTCATGGGGAAGTCACCCCACTTCGGCATGACTCGCGGCGCTTTACTCAATCGGGTCTCTTCCTCCTTCCTTCGCGATCGATGAACTAGTGTTCCTTTTTTGATCGGCAACTCAGCGTATCAATGAACTTATATCCCAGCAGGATTGTGCCTAGCACATGAAGGAAAGGATGTGAAAGCAAGGAAGCACCCCACCATGTTGCAGTCACCTTATCATGGAAAGATCGGAAATCCTTGTCCACGTCTCAGCGTCATGCGGGGTCAACGACGATGCCCGCTATTGTGCTCAGGTTGAAGCCATTCTCGGCTTCCAACGTGCCTCACGCCAAGTTATAACTCTAAACCCAGAGGATAGTGACCATGATGATACGACGTCAATTGCGACCAATGATTTACCGTCCAACAGCACCTCCGTACAAGAACCTGCGACCCCTACTAATGATACCCCCAATAATCCGGCCATCATAATATCTAAAAAGACCGTCGTCTGTGAAAAGAACCAATTGCCTAATGATCAACCATGCGCCAATTCCCAGAAAGACTCCCTCGACAGTCCAGTAAGCGTTATTCCTGACTCTCAACCCGGGAGGCTGTCTTCGGACACCGACAACCTGCAAGTTATCGACCACCAGCCATCTACCGCGCGAACTCAAAACTTTCCATATGCCCTAGATGTACCCCTGGTAAAGCGATGCCAGTCAACTTCTCCGTCACCAAAGGGTAGCCCAAAGAAGGCGCGTCACGACCAGCAATGCCCAGACGAAGTCAATTCCGCGCACACGTGCAATCCCACAGTCCAGTCCACACCCTCTTCACCAATTATTGGGACAAGCTTTTGTGTCCCTATCGAGATCAAATCCCCATTACCTCCGATCTCGAAAGACCAGTTTACAACACACGTCACTCCAACGCTAGAAATGCTAGCGACCCGCCTACGGGGAAGAACATACAAACCCCTCGAACAGACTCGAGAACTAAACAAGTTAGAAAGAGGACACTGGTTGCTCCGCTTCAACATCATTCAAGCTGAGACCATAGCCTCCTCACCGGGAACCAACGGGTTCAGCAATTGGAATATGTCACTATTCTCTCGCTTCTGGGCCTTCCTGTCGGATTTCATCAAGGAAGGTCGTGCTGGCTGGGGCGTATGGTGCATACTAGAAGATGCGCCAGATGCTCAACTACCGTACGACCCCCACGGGCCGACGGTAAGGGAGATGAATATCCGTCCGCTTATGCTTAAGACTTACGCGTGGGGCGAGACTGCTTCCCATATTTACCTCCTGTTGTTCCTGGCCAGCGAACGCCGGGTTCGCAAGATGAGCGCGCAATGGAGAGATGGTCGGGACAATGTTGTTATCCAGATGCCATGATCTGATGGACTTCTTGGTTAAACACGTACCTGGACTGCGACCTAGTGAGAGTGACATCGTTTGTACATACATAACAATGTATACAGAAAACTTAATGAATTCAATGAATGGTGTCTAGCTGGTGGGTGTGCTACGTCGTTATCTGCACAAGATATTGTCAAAGCCTACCTTTGGAAGCTAGGTATTCATAAACGCTTAATTTTGCCGTGCAAGTAGGGTAATGGATGGAATAACTGTTAAGTAGTTCATTGATATCTTATGCCCCCGTTAAAAGAGAAGGAAAAAAAAACTATAGTACAATCAAATGGTGCCAATTTCGAAGGAAACAAGAAAAAGAGAAAGAAAAGAAACCATATTTTATGACCTTGAGGCGGGTCTGAGATTGACAAGCAAACGATAAGCACATGCAGTTTGGCAAACTAGAGAAAATTCACCACCATCCTCCACTATGCTAACACCCTACTAGCTCGAAGACTAATACAAAAGATAAGGTTGTGTGTTGTGATCAAAACCAATATGGTGAACGAGAAACGAGCAGAAAATGTTGACCCAAATATGTAGCCTTAATCAACGAAACGCAGACACGAAACCAGTTGACGCCATATGTCAGAGATGAGAGGTTTAAAAGGAGAGACTTCATGCACCTAATAATTCAATTCACCGCTGCCAGCTCCACCAACAGCATCAAGGTCCTCGTAGCTCTTAAGACTGCGGCCTTGGACTGCTTCCCGTGGGCCCATCGCTTGCTGGGCAGTACCAGCTCCCATGGCATCGGGAAAGCCTCCTGCTCCAGCAAAGGCAGCAGCAGCCGGGTGACCAGGAGGAATGTAAGGTGGTCCAGTGTTAGCCGGAAGACGACCACCAGGGCCGTACATGCTCGACATACCACGAACTGGGCTCAGACGACCGCTTCCCGCTGCGTGTCGGGGGCCACGGCGGTCGTATGGAGCTGACCTATTGTTGTAGCGATTGTTACGTCGCATGGCACCCGGCTGGTGCAGCCCAGAGTGATCGCCAGAGACCAACCCATTCCCACTCCAAGAACCGGCTTGGTTCGCCACCCCCATGATACCAGGCAGCCCAGCCCCAGGTAAACCCTGGAAACCACCAGGTACATTACCACTATGTCCAATGTAGGGTGGCATGGACGCTAAGCTAAAACCACGAGGGGTGCCAGCCTGCGATTGGCCGGAGTTGAGAGGGAAATGGCCATTGCTATTCGCGTCAGACCGAGACGGCGCAATACGAGCAGGGTCCAGAACATAGGCATTCACCAAAGAAAGCTTTTAGATTAATTAGCCTCGCATCGCATAGAAGTCTTGAGATGAAAACTTACATCACTCTGGATATTCTCGAACCACTCCGCATGACGCTTTTCCACATGTTTACGCCAGAAATAGTCTGCTTTGAATAGCTTGGTACATTCCGGTACCTTGCAGCGGAATTTGGACTCATCCTCCTGCTTGACATGCTTCGCTAATTCTTCCTCTAAAGCCTCATCAACAGGCTTGCCGCCCAGTTTTCGGATATCCACATTATCCGGTTCGAGAATCTGTAGGAGCTTATCCTCAAAAGTCCTTACCCAGTTGAAGGCACGCTGGAGCTGCTGTTCCGACTTGGAACTGAATCGTTGCGGTCGCTTTTCCTCGACCGATGACTGTTCCTCGCCTTCTTCGCTTAGTTCCTTCTTCTTAGTAGGGAAAGGCTGGCCAAGCGCACTCGCTCGAGCTACAGCTTTGGACTGTGTGGTAAGGCCGGCACGTGGTCGACGAAGATGACCGCCGGGACATTTCCGAGCAAGCTCATGAACCGAATCACTCTCAAAAACACAAAAGAAGCAGAAGTTATAGACCCTACGTAAGTACTCTACCATCAGGTCCAGTTTCTTTTTCTTCGCGAGAAGTTCCTCATCATCCACTTCATCATCTTCCCAGCCTTCCTGTTCTTCACCTTCTTCGGCTTCGCCCTCGTCCATATCGTCTGCGTCAAACTCGGTCCTTCTTTTCTTCACGCTGACAGGACCTGTGACAGGTGGTTGTAGCCACCCCTTCCCACGCAACTCTTCGACACGCTCTTCGATCTTAGTATAGCCATCTACATCTCCACCCATCTCAGAATCAAGTTTTAAAACTAGCCGGCGGGCCAACTCCAAATCCCGCTCAATACGCTCTGGAGAGGAGAACAAATCCCAGAGTGCTTTTTTGCGAGGTTGCGAGGGTGGGACATGTACACCGACATGGCACACGAAGTCCCCATGGACTGGATCATGTATAGTTTTGTCGTTGATCGCTTCGAGCGCCTTTTCTGCAGCGGTGACGTTCATAGCTCCGTTAGTAGCCTTGTCGTGCTCTATTTCCTCGCCTTCTTCGTCTCTCCCATCCCCTCTCTCGACAATGGCAACGTCCGGAGCAGGATGGAGCATGATCCATCCCATTCGATGGTATTTCTTGGAAGGATTTGGATCGCTAAGGCTAAGCCACTTGAATCCACCTTCTTGCTCTCCCAGATGCTCCTTGCAGAAGTCCTCGATTTTTTCGCGACTAACATTTGGCGCTAGAGTCTTGATAAGCAAAGCCGGTTGAGATAGTGCTTCATCTCGCAGCTCTCCACCACGAGTCGGGAGCAAGTCCAAGACACCGAGCGTCTCGCCAACAGCCGTCGTCTCGCCTTCTTCCTTCTCAATAACACCACCTGCCCCGTCGCTTTCGCTTTTGTAAATGCCCTCAAGGGTAAATTCGTCAAACAAGCCACCATCTATGTCGCGCTCCCATTGTTGATGAGCGCCGATACGGAAGTCCATCAAACGACGGCGGAGATGATCGTGGACTTGCGGAACATAACGTTCTTTGAACCATTCCTCGTTTCGATGTTGCTGCACGAAAGTCCTGGCCATCTTGATCTGTAGATCTACCTTGTACGCATCGTAAGCGGCTTGAATCTCTGCCCTCTCCCTATCCCGGTCTTCGCGAGCTTCGCGTTCTCCCTTGACACGATCTGATGGGCGACGTCCGCCATGTTTTGCACGTTCCTTCTCTTCCTTAATTGATTGTTCGGCGCGCCACCACTCTGCAAACCAGTTGAATCCTACTTGGAAGTCAAGATTTAACGGATTGGGAAGGGGGTTTGTTGGGATAGGTCGCTTCCCCGAATCTTGGCCAGGGACGTAGCGATCGATATTCGCAACATTTGGGGAATGGGCACGGCGGCGATCGTCACGTTCTCGCACGTTATGTTCACGGGATGCATTGTAATAATCATCCCGAGAAGCCCGGCGGTCTGATGGTTCGTAACGGTCGATCATAGCAGGTGAGCGAGAGCGGCCTCGTCCACGACGGCGGTCCTGGGATACTGGAGCGGCTTCTAGGTTAAGCAAGGCCACTGTGAAAAACAATTGAGGTAGACTAAAGCTAGCTACTTACCAGGTGACCTGCGCCTATAAGAATCGACAGGTGCCCTAGCTGCATAAGGGTCCCCTTCGCGGGCCCTTCCGGGAGACCCGTATCCATCATAAGAATCCATCTAGAAAATAGACAAGATACGATGAGCCACCGAATCGAGTCCTACGCGTCAAAGTCAAGGTCACGGTCAGAGTGATATGCGACACGGATGCTAATTAGCAGGTCGATCTGGCGGGGTCGGAATTTCGCAGAAACGGTAGACACCGGGAACGTAAGCTAAGACCGGAGATCATTAATATTAGAGCAATTTCATTCACATCACAGGGGTGTCTGGTAGCTTGGACGTTGACGAAGGGTAAAGGAAACGGGACGTGCTGAGAAAAGACGAAGCTGAAGCCAAGGCTCGCCAAGCGGCAAAGGAATGAAGGAAAGGCATTTTCTTCATATAATGACAAGTTTCAACCCGAAAACTGAGAGGTAAGGAAGCAGCGCGCTCGCGAGAGCCAGAGATAGAGGATAAAAAAAGAGACGAGAGCACATATTGCAAGAAGTACTGAAGGTCTCGTGAGCCAATGAGGGCGCGACGAAATAACCGACGACTTCAAAATTATAGGAGAAGAGAGCAGCGAGTAGAATAGGTGTCATAAATTGACCCAAATTAAGATAAAGTGGTGTTTTTTTGATAGAGAGTGACAAGATTAAGCAGGGAAAGGGGGCCAGATGAGAGACAAGGGCGACAGTGAACACGATAAAAGAGGGTAAGACAGGCGACCTACAAGAAGCCTTATGAAGAAGGATAAATGGATGTAATACAACCAGTTGCGAACAATCCCTGATCACGTCCAATCCAACGGACTGAGATGGGGACAAAGACAGCTGAACCGGGGGATAGGGCCGGACAGTTGGAGAGAGGAAGCGGAAAGCTGAGAGCTGGAGGCGAGTGAGGAATGGAATTGGGAATGACTAATCACTCTGAGGCTGGAGAACGGAACGCCGCTCCTAAACCAGAAGGGGACTGGCGTGCAAGTGGAGTCTTTTAGGCGGATATGTATCGGGGTAACGGGGGAACGAGAAACAACAACATAGGATTATCGATCTCTACAGTACAACACCCGAAGAGCGGATTCTTATCGATCACTGAAGCCATTGATGGGTCACGTCTATTCTAACCTGTATTCACAAGACAGCTATCTGCTCAATGCCGAGTCATTCTCTCGGACATCCAAGCTAGCAATGTCGAAAAGTATGTCTTGATATTTGTACACGACTAGCGGGGGGAATCATCCGTCAGGAACCATATGAAAACACAAGCACCCCCAACAAAAGATAAAACCAGAAAGAAAAGAACAAGAAAGACGTTGAAGTCGACAGAAAATGGCAAGAGATAACGGACAGGATAGTCATAGCAGACACTTGTGTATAAGCATCCAATTAATCCTCGGTATTTGATCTCTCCCTTCCACTCACTCTCGCTTCGCTTTGAGCTTCCATGGCTCCATAACCATGTCAAGACTCATTGTAGGTAACTAATCCACATGACGAACAGTAGAGTGTCAAAACTCACGGCGGAAGTCCCTGGTACAATGCTATAAGAAGACGAAAATTTGCTATACTTTATCGCTCCTCCGCAGTTTGTCGGTATTGTGAATTTACCAGTGTCGGGTTCCTCTCTAGATCCCAGCCTGAAGCACGGAAGACAGCGTTCATGAATGCGATAACAAGTCGAAGAAAGTGATGGAATGTGCAAAGTAATGATGATAATTGTGGTATGCTGCAATGTTAAGTGGCATTGAAAATATGCCGCCTTCAACGCGACTGCGCCATAGTAATATCTGGGTCCACAACTCAGCTCACCATCAACCTCCAAGGGCAGGTTAATCAGTCAGAGGGAGACTGAATTCGGCAGTAGCTAAAGGCATGGCGTGTTGGGAATCGTAGGTCATCCAGGTTTTGACCATCTCAAGAACTGGGAATAGTGCAAATAAGAAGAATAAAAACCAAGAAAACAGTATAAAAACAAACACAAAAGAGACGGCCATCAGAACATTCATTCCATACATGCATTCCCGATAAAACATCAACAGGTTTGTTAGAGAATAAAAGGAAACGTCGTACCAACATAACATAACGATATAAACAGACATAACACAGGTAGCTGTCGATAATAGTAGTGGAAACGTGATAGGTGAGTAGTCACACATCGCTCGCTACAAAAGCAAACATAAAGAAACCCCATCCATAGAGCCATAAGGATAAATAGGTACGAAGAAAAACACAGAAGCCGTACTAGTGATACGAAAAGCCAGGATCGCCTTAATCACATATCGCTCAACCATCTTCATCAGAAGGCTCAGCGGAATCATGTTCGCTCTCATCAGCGCTAGTGCTTGTTTTTGCAGCGTTAGTCTTCGCCTTCTTTGCTGAGTTCGTATTCTCATCGTTAATATCACTAGATTTTCTCTTTTGTGCCGACGGAGGATTCTCACCAGTCGGCTTGCTATCGGCACTCTCTTGACTGGGTGTCCCACCCGTGGTACCCTTTTTCTCCAGATTGGCGACTTCGTCTGCCGTTAGGAACCGACCACCAGGACCGCGCGGCCGTCGCATGGCATGATTGTGACGCGATTCATGCAGATACGGCTTACGACCTTTGGACGTGAGTCGCAGTTGCTCTTCCAACTTTTGCCGGGCAACGCGCCGTTTCAAAATGCGATGGAACTGCTTTGCATTAACGTAAAGAGGGGACTCCTCTACAGCGCCAACAGTCATCTCCGGGGAAGGTTGGCTTTGCTGCACTGGAGGCTGTGGTGGAGGCGGCATTGGAGGGGGCACTGAAGGCCGGCCAATATGACTAAGAACTGGCTGAGCGCTTGGTACATGTGGACTGCCAACATGACTCATGCGACGTTGCTGCATCTGAGCGTTCTGCTGCATCTGTACTTGTGAGCCCATGGGAGGCATTTGCCCGGGCATCTGTGGTGGTGACCGAGGATTCCGCTCATTCTTCACCTGCTGCACTCCAGCCATGCGCGGCGAACCACGAGGACCTTGAGGCATTTGGCCAGCCATCGAGTCCTGGTGAAGAGGGTAGAATTGTCCAGATGCAGCTGCAGTAGCCATAGCCGCCGCCTGAGTTGGCGAGATACCGTATGTCTGCGGCATAGCCGTAGTTACCCCGTATGATTGGGGAAAGTTCATCTGCTGATGTACTGAGCCCGGAGCATTTTGTGCCTGCTGGTAATGAGACTGCGACGGGACAATCGGAGAAGCTTGATGCCCAGGATGGGCTTGCTGCATATGTGCTTGGGGGTTAGTGGGAGAGGCCATTGACCCCACTGCTGAGCCCGGGTTTTGTGGTGCGGTCTGGTACTGGGCAGTAATGTGAGGAGGAGCATGTGGGTGTTGGCCGTGAGGCTGTTGATATTGGGGAGGGTATTCCATCATGGAGTCGCGACGGCGCTTCCCGTCACTGTTCCAATGGGTCTCGTGATTGGACCGATGCAGCTGTCAGGCACGAGGTGATCGGAACCAATAATAATGGTGACAGCAAGCAATTGGTGGGTAGATACCACTTGAACTGAATAAAATAGATGAGATCAAGGGAGTGATAGGATGTGGAAGCGCTGTTGCACTTGAGGAATATCACAGTCGCGCACAAAAAGGACAGCCGCGGAAAGTAGCTCCTGTTCGCAAGTGATGATTCGACAAGTTAAATGCGAATGTCTGCAGGCGCTCACTAAGTGTCAGCACGGAGCGCAGCGCCGACCGGTCACTGGGTCTTCCAGTGGGGTCGAATGGGGACAAGAAAGGCGCCTGCACCAGGGCGCTTACCTCGAGTTCTGTTTTGTTGATACAAAGTTCAACTATCGGCGACAAAAAAATCCCCAAAAAAACGAACTCCTGTTTGCCGAAACAACTTCGAACAATTTCTGGAGGTAATCACTCTTTTGTGCGAATCCTTTTTACGTTTACCTCAGAATGTAACGTGGTTGGGCTCTGATGCAGCGGACCAGGGTGCCCTCGGCAGTATGTCGCACTTGATGCGTTGTCAGACGAATGCGATGTTCTTGTTAACGACGTACGGTCGTCTATCGCCAGCACGAGGCTATCAAAGGAGAGGAGGAAAGGGATAACAGGGAAGAATAAATAAATAAGAAAATAGAAAAATAGAAAAAGCGCTACGCAGTATTTGAGCGACAACTGGCAGACTGTCTTCCGTTAATGTGGCTCTGACCCTTGGTTGATCAGGCTCATCGGCCACGTCCGTACTAGGCGGGGCCGAACCAGAAGATAGTGATATGAGGCGGTGCTAGCAGCGTGGCCTGCCAATTTGTCGGGCCAGGTGGATGAGGCTATCCTGACCCCTGGTCCCCGCGACTATAATGGAACTCAAGAAGGACCGACGCCAAAACGCGCCTAAGAATGGTTTGCACGACTAGATCAGACTACAGAAGACCATCAGCATTTCTTTTCTCCACCAACTAGAACTTTCAGCAGCTGATTTGTGCGATGTCATAACAGGGAGTCAATGCAAGTGGTGGGGGAGGGGAAGGTGATATCGTGGCGCTTTAGTCTATTCAGGGCTGAAGGACGTATGCGTTGGCAAGCGGGAAGTATGATGCAGCTGGTAACATACCTTGTCAAGATGCGATGCAATCACCACCGGGTACAAGGAAAGCCGGTGTTTTTGCGCGCGCGTTAAAAAACGGTCCTGAGCAATTTGAAAGCTGCTTCCCAGTTTGCGACTGAGGACCTGCGCGTCTATTGACAGAACTGAGGATGTCAGAGCATTGCATATAAAACAAAGTAAATAGGAGATCGACGCGTGCTGATTGGCCCATTATGGGCGGGGGATATCCAGGTATCGCAACGGAAGCAGAACGCGACAAAGACAACAAGAACAGTGCACAAGCCACTAAAAACCCAAAGGAGTACAAAGGGAAGTGAACGAAAGTAAAACAATGTATGCATTTAATGCATGCGGCATTGATGTCAGGTCATTGTTGGGCTTTGCAAATAGGTAAAAAGGTAGAATGAGAGGGGAAACAGTCGCGGTTTGCGGGCCAGGGTGAAGAGCAAAACAACACGGTCAAGGCATTGCCAAAATAGTTGAGAATTACCTAAGTTGTAGGTGATATTCCTATACCAAGCAACGAGGTAAAAGCGCTGCGATGGAAATAGACCACAGCCTTTGGTCACGGGAGGAGATACTGGGAGGGATGATGATTCGCGGGGGGTGGGAAAGAGAGCACAACCTCTACCAACAAGAAAGCGGACAGCGCAAAGCTGATCGATCCGTCTGCGCGCGCCGCGATTGTGGGCTGCCGCTGATGTCAGTCCGGTCCGGATTGATCCGTGAACGACCCAACAAGAAGCGACCCAGGTTTCGGCTCTGGAGCAGCGCGTGTGTGGAGTGATTGGCGGGAGACAAGATCAAATAGAAGAACGGTTGCAGAGAAGCGCAAAACAATATGATTTGTGGAGTAAGATGGACAAGAGAATAGCAGACCACTGAGGGAGCGAATGCGTGGTGGTTGGAGTACACAACAGATGCAAAGAGTTATGGGATTTGTCGGTTGCGCGCGGGATGAAGTACAGTGTAATGGGATTGGATAAAGTCCAGAATAAGGTGCTCAAATCATAAAACAGAAACAACCTGGGAAATGATAAGATAAAACAGAATGGAGTCAAGTCAAAACAAACCTACACAGTGTTGAGCAAGGGGCAAGCAATAATTCACGTACCTACGGACGATGATTCGACCACAACCGTGGAAATTTCAGAAGGAGAATGATCGGGAGTGATCAATCACGAGGAGAAAACAGATGGGGGGTGGGCAAGAAAACAACGATTGGGTTGGACGAAAGGGTCAGTGACCAGAAGCCAACCCCAACATGAACGAGTAGGAAAAAAAAGAAAGTGGCAGATAGCCAATGGGTTCTGTGCGGCCAGTTAAGTTGATGACTGGAGGGCACGCAGGGACTGGAGATTGCTGGATGACCAACGAGAAGAAGCAGAGAGAGAAAGCCGCAGCGACGAGAAGGGGCGGGCGATGGGGCATTTGTACCGGACGCGCTCACTGACGAGCTGACTGGCTCGGCGACTCGTTTAGCGGTCGAGGGCGGCGAGGCAATCAGACCAACCGACCGACGCAGAACTGGCCCCGTACGGTTCCGTATTGTCACCGTGCTGAGCCCCACTTTCACTTTTTTTGATTCGGTTTATGTAAGATGGAAAATATGGAATCCACGATATCGATGGTTTTTAAAGAGTGATAGGTACTCTGTACCAAGTACCCTGAAGGAACGGTACACTGGTATCTCCCGTAGGTATACATAATTAACCACCTCTTAAGGTAAGTAAAGTAGTACTATGGACTTGGATAGATATCTCTTCCAATGAGAGTAGTATTTGCTCACTTACTAGGGAGTAGAACTCCCATACAGTGGGTCTCTACAGTGCGTCATTATAGGCAAATACGTATTTATCTTTGAATTTTTACGATAAAGCAGCGCAAGAAGGCGAATAATGTATTTATCTCTTAAATTTCTCTAGTGGTCCTTTCCCTCTCTCGCTTTGCTTTTCTTTTTCTCTCTTTATCACTTTTATATGCGGTGTAAATCCGGCCATCCCGATTTGTGACGCGCATCATGTGCAACCCAAAGCCGGCGAAATCGCCCTCGGGATTTAACCCTGTCAGTCACAACTTGACCAGCCACCCTCATTGGTTTCCAAGGAACGTCGGTCCGTTTTTACGAATTGTGCATTAGTATGCTGACAGCAGGATACTTACTAGCCCTAGCTAGCTTCGACTACTTGAAGTCAAAAAAGGGACAATGCAAAAGGATTTGAACGAGGAAAATATTAAAACATAAACACTAATAATTTAAGGCTAGGACACCTACAGTCACATTTCCTAGAGCACGACTTTTATTATCACCCAACAAATCTAGATTTCACATGTTCAACGCCGAACATAATAAGTTAGACAAGTAGTCCCTACTATTTCATTTCATTACAGGATCTCGGCGGATCTCGAGAGAACTTGGAGCTTCGGCTACATTGCTTGATTAGGAAAGACACTCGGGACCTGGATATAGCTCGCGTATCTGCTGTGCAGATATCACTTGTCACTGAGCAGTAGAGGATGATGGTCTGGATTGCTGTAGAATACCTACGATGATAATAAACGGTTTCCATGAAGAAGCCCACTATGCATTCATGAAATACGTATGTTGTTCTGAAAGATCATAGATTGATAATCCTATGAAGAGCGTAGGCTGATCTGAGCATATTCAATGATTATAATTTGCAAGTCTGCGTTGACCACTGTGAGCGACAATGTGAAAATACAAGGCGAAGTCCCGTAAGAGACAACGGTTCCTGATTTTAATGGCCGAAGTTCTCTACTAGCATGCTTTTGACCCCATTCACCTTTGCTGATGATTGTATATATAAAACCCGGGTTGAAACCTTTGCTTCGAAGCAATCCCCACCAACAATGGCACAAAGTCTCCCTGTCTTCCAAGTAAACTTGTATTTATAATTTTTTGATATTTTCTTTCCTTTCCTTTTCATCTTTTTTTCTCATATATCGCCAAAGAAATTATATCACTGCTCGAAGGAGCAGAGAAATTAATCAAAGCTACTAGGCATGATTGAATGCCAGAACCATGTCAAAATTGGATCTGGAGGTGTCTAATCCTTTGCCTCTGGGTATCTACTGCGTACTAGAAACCTTAACAGATAACTGTGCAGGTTCAATCACAACATATGATGGCAGATTCAGCGCTAATCTGTCCCACACCACGTGTGGAAGTTTAGCCACTTGGTGCACGGATTCAATGTCTACGCTCGGGCAATTTACCTGGTGGAGATAAGTAACTGTGTCTTCATCCAAATTCAGAGCATGGAAACCCTGAAGACGCTTCTGTTCGACGCGTCTCCTCCATGGTGCAAAATAAGTCATCATGAATCTAGGAAATAAATTTAAATCATGATAATGTGGGCCTTGTACTTTACGGTATTGTATTAAGGTAAGATGTGTCTGGTACATACAATCTGGAATGGAACTTATGTGTGTCCATGCATTGTAGACATACCTACTAGTAGTTCCCGCAGCCTCTTGATTACGGCGCACCCCGTATGAAACCTGATAAAGCTCTGGCCATCTGACGTCAAAGGCAATCTGGGCACACCGCTTTTCCACAGCTTGAGATTTTCAGGCAGGGTCCTGGATTATTTATCATTGTACGGAATCATGGGCCACGAAAGTGCATTGATATTCATCTAAGACGACGACTACTACTACCTAAGACTGCAGTAGCTATGGTTTATGACTCGCCTAGGAAGAAAGATTCTTTCTCTACAAAGATAGAACAAAGAGCACTCGTACATTGATGATTGTAGCTTAAGCTTGGAATTAAAACGTCGCTTCCAAGTTGATATCACGGGTATTTGCCAATTTGATTACCATGGTATACTATGTTTAGCCCGTTTACGGCAGGTAGTCTGTCCGGTGCATTCCTGAATTTGGTTCAGTGATACATTCTCTGTATGTCTGCTTGTATTTTAACTGTTTGTTTGACCTTCTACCCCTCACTTTTATTTTGGTTTACTTTTCTCCTACATCAGTAGTATATATACATATAATTATATAAATAATTGTGAATCGAGGTCCAACCTTCAAGTCATTACATCATTTCTTTGTTCAAAGGTTTGACAAGAGACATGCACCCGTGACATTGGAAGGTTTCACCAAAACTGTCGATCTCTGTTGATGCCAATGTGCAGCAGAATCTATGAACGTTTTCTCCAGCAAGTTTTTGTTTTTGTTAAATTTCCATGGTTGCGCAGCAAGTCAACGGTTGTACTCCATGAGCCCCCGGCATGAATTATACATGGGAACCTTGCCAACAACCCCGGTAAATGGATGTCCAGAAACCCACCAAACTTCGGACAAGTTTTATTCACAAAATATCTCCTGGGTAGATTCGGACGGATAAAGCGACAATTACGGTGTCATTTTGTGCGGTTATTTGCTCTGCGAATTTAGGTGAGTTGGCAGATAAAACTCAGAAGGCTCGCATGAAGGCCGCCTTGGACACAACTTGAAAACGTACAATCGGCACATGTTCATAAACTGAAGAAGTTTCTTCCACGTTGAGCCCCTAAAATGTAACTCCGCCTAATATTCAATATACGAGCAATCGTCTTCGCCCTAACCAGCGGTATCAAATCGTGCAGGATGTACTAATGTTGCCTGGAGTTGGTAAGCGCATCCTCAACCAAAGCTTATAACCTAAACATACTCAATGCTAGACTACAGCCTCTCATTGTATTACAGGAAGACTCAAGCGCTACCATCTTAACAATCGATGCAACCAGTCACATAGGAGATACGAGCAGGGCAAGAAGCAAACGTGCACGCTCCGTTGTTTAGGCTGGAACTATTGGAAGCTATCACAAAATGCGGGGCCTCAAAAATGACAATCATGCCATGATCTTACGTCTTGCTCCGTTATCTCCTGGGGATGGCTGTTACCGCATTGGTTGACGTGGCTCAAGGTTGTCCCACAGATTATTAGTACAGTTGATATCAAGTTTACGCAAACTGGCATGCGCTCGCTTGTACGCATTGGGGTGGTTGCAGAACCCCGATCCTTGCGGAGCGGACACCCTTAGCCACCGTGAAGATGCTACTGTGATGGCATAATGCCATTGGGGGGTGGGATGTAACGCAGTACCTCCTGATTATCACAAGGGGTCGCGAAATGAGCAGGCAGATCTTGCCTCGGGTGCGTACCCAATGAGAGTCTAACTATGCGTCTTCGCACCTTTGCAGGACCATGCTCAGTGTGATGCTGGCTTTTAGGTTGATTCATTGGTCATCAAGGATCATGAGTGGACAAGTTTTGTCGCATTATGCCTTTTTCGGCGGGCTGCTAAACATGTACTTGTCACTATCACCCCCAAGAAATCCCACTGGCTGATTCAGCACAGCTTGAAACCGTCATTTGCTGACACGAGGAGGGATGATGGCGCGGTGAAGGCTTCAGCGACTATCTTCTCTGCTTGGAATGACTTACTGTTATCAAAATCTCTGACCTAAGGTATGTTTAGAGGCAGCTCATTCACGACACTTTCGACTATGAAACGAAGGGGCAGGCCATCACTTTCAACCGGCCTTTGACCTAATATTAGAAATTGGATTTCCCTTTCTTCATTCTTTGCACTTCATTTCTGCATCAGTCCATGTGGAAGATGCAGCAAGGGAGGGTACAGCTGATTCGTTGTACATTCACTGTATGACAAGACAAATGTAAGGTAGCAAGAAAGTAAAGGGATAAAAAGTAGATGTATACACCCTAAAGATGACAGGTTTTTTCCTAGGTAAAAAAAAGCACTGGCAATTTATCCATTGAAACCTTCGCCCAGGGCTCAGCCCTTCTACAGCACGGCAGATCGGGCATCCAGGCACCACTTTCGTTGTACATACTGTATACATACTATCCTTACCTAAGAAAAAATAAAGAATCATTGGGCAAGACCATGGTCTGTCAGGCTGCAGTCCATCGCGATTCACCGCTTGCTACATGTTCATTTCTTACAGGCCCAGAGGGTGATGGCCCACAGCTGGACCTGCCAGTTGTACATGCAGTATATTTGGAAATGCTCGCGCATGGAATTTACACGCAGAAATTATTGTAGGTATGTAGTACTACAGAGGAACAAGCTCAAGATACTATGTATGAGAGCTAAAGATGTACTGTCAAGTCTCATTTAACACCTTACCTATGTACGCCTTCTAAAAAATTAGGAAGCTCCTATATAAGCAAGATCTCTACATATTCTCATCGTTGCTCATCATAAATTCAATATATCTTAGCGTCAATAATCCAATTATGGCTGCTATGGTGTTTTCCAGAACATCTCACATGATGGTTGTATGGTGTATTAGACAAGTCATAAGTGATCATATCACCAATGGAAACCTCTGTCAGAGATGTTAATTGATTAGTTATGGTGTGCTGAATAATCGCAGTCTACGTGTTCATAATTGGGTAGCAAATTATGAGTGGTATTGCGTTGTTGAGAGTGGTGGGAAGCAAGTACCGAGTGCGGGGTGTTTGCTTATCAGAAAGGAATGTTTATCTTTTGATGCCTGAGATGCCTGATATACCTCGGCCCTGCGGAGACTCTTGAAGTGCTAGTTCTAAGACATCATGTTTTCTCCCTCGTGCTATCTTTTTCATGTATTTGACCCTTCTTGCATACTCTAGCTTACTAATTTACCCCGTATCCTTTATCTGCCATGTTTGTTCACTGTTACGCATTATGGCAATGCATTGTTGGGGAAGATGCACTGAAGCTCCTGCTTTATGCCCCAATGACCCTTGATCATGTATATTGAGTATATATATATTGAAACTCCCGAAGTCCCGCTTCTACATCATAGTTAAGATTAATTTCTGTAGGTTGATTTGTATCTAGTGGGAAGGGCAGTCGACACGTAGATGCAGGTTAGCATGACAAAATTTTAGAGTAGGCAATGCCGCTTTTCCGTCTAAGTGCAATTGTTTGGATTTGATACTAAAAGCTATGTTCTTATGTATATATGATCTATTTCATGGATAAATAGCAATGTAGGTGATATAGTATCTCCTCAGGACTTGACCTTTATACTACAAGCTGGATGATGAATAGTAACAAGGGGAAATATCTAGTGTGACTCTTTCTAAACTCGAAGTCGTCCCAAAGGTTGATAAATATGTGTTATATATATAAGCTTGGGATTTTCCCTTTCCACCCCTGAAAGGAACATATCAGTAGTAAGCTTGACGGGACTGGAGTCGCCTTGAACCATGGGGGAAATATAGTGGAGAAAACGATGGGTGTTTCACAGATATATAGTTGCCTGGACGAATCGGGAACTAATAAAGATTAAAGCCATGGTGTGCCTGCATATCAGTACACGCCATAACTAGGGATTATCCATTTGCTTGGGACAGCTACCCCGATTTACTAGTGTTAGCACCAAAAATCAGCCTACAGGAGGAGGTAATGTATGTACCTACTAACAAGTAACCTAGGTTAGCAAGTTGATTTTGGACCGAGATGATTGGAAGCGGACCTCATGGAGACGCTTATCTAATCCGCCGCCCTTTCGGCCTCCCTGTGGCTTTTCCGTGCCTGCGAAGGGGAGCGAGTCGGCTAGACTTCCATTCGATCTATCCTTGTTGTACAATTTCCCCCCTACAGTTCAGCTGATCCTCTTCCCAGATATTCTTTATCGGCGTCGGTCGTGCAAAAAGGGCGTTCAACGTACGGAGCTCGGTTTTATCGCAACCTTTGCCCCTGAGACGCGGCGGAGTTTCTCCCCAATAAAGCCATATATGTACATGACGTCTTTGTTGACACTCAACACCCACTTCATATAACCACAAAGTGAAAGCGAGGAAGGCAAAACTACACCCTCACAATTTGTCCAGCGAACGTGGGGATAGCCGGGCTGCGATCATCTATCGAGCGGCGCTCCTCGAGGCGTTCGCGATTCGTGTTTGCCGATTGTTCTCGTTTGCGCTTACCTAGTTGCTTCGAGAATCGACTCTTTAGCCGGCGGCGGATAACGGTCCCCGAGTGCATGGGGAATAGGTCATAATGGCTCCAGGAGGCGGTGGAAATATCAAGGTGGTGGTGAGGGTACGGCCTTTCAATAGCAGAGGTGAGTCAATAATGCGATACATACCGGGCCCGTGCTTCGCATTCTGGGGGATCGATCTACTAAGACGTTTCGCTGTTATCAGAAATCGATAGAGGGGCACAATGTATCGTTCAGATGAAAGGAAACCAAACCGTCATCACCCCGCCACCGGGTGCCGTCGATAAAATACGAAAAGCTGGCGGAAAGGGTGCGGTGGAAGGACCGAAGTCATTCGCCTTCGACCGATCATATTGGTCTTTCGACAAGAATGCCCCAAACTTTGCGGGCCAGGACAACCTCTTCGATGACTTGGGTACACCGCTTTTAGATAATGCTTTTCAGGGCTACAATAACTGCATCTTCGCATACGGTCAAACTGGCTCCGGAAAGTCGTACTCCATGATGGGTTACGGCAAGGAGTATGGAGTAATCCCAAGGATTTGCCAGTCCATGTTCGAACGTATTAGGGACATCCAACAAGACAAGAGCCTCGGCTGTACAGTGGAAGTTTCCTACTTGGAGATCTACAACGAAAGAGTTCGCGACCTTCTCAACCCCTCGAACAAAGGAAATCTCAAAGTTCGTGAGCATCCGTCGACAGGTCCATATGTTGAAGACCTCGCGAAACTGGCAGTACGCTCTTTTGAAGAGATCGAGAATCTCATGGACGAAGGTAACAAGGCTAGAACAGTCGCTGCCACAAATATGAACGAAACATCTAGTAGATCACATGCTGTCTTCACCCTGACCCTCACACAAAAACGTCATGATGCGGAGACATCGATGGACACGGAGAAAGTCTCGAGGATCAGCTTGGTCGATCTTGCAGGATCAGAAAGAGCAACTTCTACTGGGGCGACTGGTGCTCGGTTAAAGGAAGGTGCGGAGATTAATCGCTCGCTTTCAACACTTGGACGTGTGATCGCTGCCCTTGCAGACGTGACTTCTGGCAAAAAGAAAAATGCCTCGATGGTCCCATACCGTGATTCCGTCCTAACATGGCTGCTGAAAGACTCCTTAGGAGGCAACTCCATGACGGCCATGATTGCCGCAATCTCACCCGCAGATATAAACTTCGAAGAAACCCTCGGTACTCTACGATATGCCGACTCCGCCAAGCGAATCAAGAATCATGCTGTTGTAAATGAAGATCCAAACGCACGTATGATCAGAGAATTGAAGGAAGAGCTGGCGCAACTTAGGGCTAAGCTTGGAGGTGGTGTAGCCGCCGGGACAGGGGTGGTAGCAGGAGGTGCGGCAGCAGCCGCCGGTGGATTGCCCCCTGAGGAGTATTACCCTCCAGATACTCCTTTGGAGAAGCAGGTTGTGTCGATCCAGAAACCTGATGGGTCTATCACCAAGGTCAGCAAGGCAGAGATCGTAGAGCAGCTCAATCAGAGCGAAAAGCTTTACAAAGATCTGAATCAAACATGGGAAGAGAAATTGGTGAAGACTGAGCAGATCCACAAAGAACGCGAGGCCGCTTTGGAAGAGCTGGGGATCAGCATTGAAAAAGGCTTCATTGGCCTAAGCACGCCGAAGAAGATGCCTCACTTAGTCAATCTTAGTGATGACCCACTGCTCGCTGAATGCCTTGTCTATAATATCAAACCGGGGACTACCATGGTCGGAAATATGGACCAAGGGAGCCATGTGGAGATACGACTGAATGGCTCCAAGATTCTCGCCGACCATTGTAAATTTGAAAACGTGGATAATGTTGTCACTATTGTACCGAGCGAAGGTGCAGCGGTGATGGTGAATGGCTTGCGCGTTGATAAACCTAAACGTTTGAAAAGCGGCTTCCGAGTGATCTTGGGCGATTTTCATATATTCCGTTTCAACCACCCTCAAGAGGCTCGTGCCGAACGAGTAGAGCAGAGTTTACTTCGTCACTCCATCACTACAAGTCAGCTTGGCTCACCTGCTCCAAGCAAAACTCATGATCGAACCTTGAGCAAAGGAGGTTCGGAAGTTGATGGTGATTCTAGCAGGGCAGATTCTCCAATGCCCTCGCAGCGCGGGCGTGAATCAGAATGGCTCTCGGCTCGGCGAGAAGCCGTCAGTGCTGTGTTGGGGCCAGATCACATATCCCATATGCCAGATGATGAGTTGGATGCCCTTTTCGAAGATGTGCAAAAAGTAAGGGCAACACGCCGTGGGCTAGTGGAGCACGAAGAGGATTCCGACTCTCTCAGTTCTTTTCCAGTCCGGGACAAGTATATGTCGAATGGTACCATCGATAACTTTTCTCTTGACACTGCCATCACGATGCCTGGAACTCCTCGGCCACCTGACGAGGACGAGAGTCAAAATGGAGGTGATGCAGCCTTACAGTCTGTACGCCAAGACATGCAAAGCCAGCTAGACCGGCAAAAGGAGGAGTATCAAGAGAAGCTAAGAAATGCAGAAGTCTCTACGGGCCAAGGCGTTGAAGATATCCGCTCCGAAAAGGCCCGGATGGAAGAAGCTCTCCAGGCAGCGAAAGAAGAGTTTGAAGAACAATTGAGGAAGCAGAAGGAGGATTTCGAGTCCCACATAAAAGATATGGGTCAACCGCTTCCAAAAATATATGAGAACGGCTTTGCAAAATTGGATCCAAGAGAGCTTGAAATCGCAAAATCAGTGTTCCGCCATTGGTCTCAGCAGAATTACGTTCGTATGGCAGAGAAGGTTTTACAACATGCTTCGTTGCTGAAAGAGGCTCAGGTGATGAGCCATATTATGGACAAGAATGTCGTCTTTCAATTTGCAGTTATCGATCATGGACATAACATGGCGTCATCATACGACCTCGTGCTGAATGGTATTTCGGGAGATGAAGATGTTGTGCTGGATGAGGCCAAAAAGCCCTGTATAGCAGTGCGCGTGATCGATTTCAAACAGTGTGTTATCCATCTCTGGTCTATCGAGAAGCTCCAACGACGTCTTCAGGCTATGCGCCAGCTGCACCAGTACATTGACCGCCCAGACTACATCCAACATTTCAAGCTCGAGAATCCTTTCTGCGAATCTTGTTCTCCCCAGTATTCTTTGGTGGGTGATGCCGATATTCCGCTCACAGCGGTCTTCGAGACTCGAGTCCAAGATTTTTCAGTTGAAGTCACTTCACCTTACACTCAAAATGTCATCGGTATTATAAGATTATCTCTAGAGCCATCTTCAGCCCAAGCACCATCATCAACTCTCAAATTTAACGTTGTTATGCGTGATATGGTTGGCTTCGCCGAATGGGAAGGGACTGACGTCCATGCGCAACTCTTCGTACCGGGTATATCTGAGGAAGGAGGCGCAACGACTACTCAGATGATTAGTGGTTTTGATGAAACCCCCGTTCGATTCGAAAGCGTTCACAGTATGAGCTTACCGCTTTCTAGCCCACGTAATGCGGCTTTGAAAGTATGTGTCTACGCGTGCGTGACTCAGATGCATCTGGATAAACTTCTCAGTTGGGACGATATGCGAGACTCAGCAGAGTTACCGCCACAGAAGCGCAAGACTCCGCGTATTCCGGAGTCGGAGTTTTACTCGGAAGAGAGACATGACGTGTTCGCGAGGCTTCAGTTGCTTGAACTGTCCGAAACGGGCGATTATCTTCCTGTCGAAGTAGTGCAGAGTAACAGTCTTGAGGCAGGCACATATCAGCTTCATCAAGGCCTCCAGCGGCGGATTATGATAAACCTCACCTATAGCTCAACTGAAAGTCTTCCCTGGGATGACCTCAACAACATCCGTGTTGGCTCTGTCCGGTTGCTTGATCCATGGGGTAAGATCCCTGACCAAGATCTTCAGACTCCTGATGTTCCGTTGAAATTCATTCAGGAGCCGATGAGGAAAGACAACGCGGATGGGACGTCTAATTTTACTATTGTTGGCCAATGGGATTCAAGCTTGCATGGCTCTCTTTTACTTGACCGGGTCACCGCGGATAAGTATCGTGTACAGGTGACTGTTAGATGGGATCTTATCTCATCCCGGCTACAGGACCATGTCTCTTTTGAAGTTGATCTGACCCTCCAGATTCAGGGTCGCACATATGTGCGACCGCAGTCGATGTTCAAACAGTTTTTCAACTCGACTCGAATTGTGCATTCAACAGTCCGTATGTTTTCATTGGCTGTTCGACCTGTCTCTGCAAAGCGTGCCGCCGATCTGTGGCGCATGAACACACAAAATGATTATGTGAAGGGAGAGGAACTTTTAACAACTTGGTCTCCACGGAAGGTCTCGCTTGTGCGGGACTTCGTAGCAGCTCGCAAGCGAAGGCGACGAATCGCGGAATTGAATGCTGCCAAAGGGGCTCTCAGTGCTCATTGTCTCGTACCATCAACTCCGCGGAGCGGACGGTCAACGCCTCTTCGGAAATTGGAGCTCACGGATCGCCGAACAAAACTTCTCCAAAAGTACGTTGAGCTCTGGGCTACCAAGACTGACCCCATTGAAACGATCCTTGTCCGAAGCAATACAGAGCCCCCTGCAGGAGGTGCAGCTTTTGCTTCCAGCGCGAAGCAGATGCCTTCGGGCGATGATTCCAGCTCTTTCTCCGAGGACGTGCCGCTGAAGCCACGGTTCGTTGCGACTATACAGGCCCTTCCTAAGAACACTTCTTCTCTGAAATCTGGATACCTGTTGACGCCTGACGATACCAACAGCCACTGGGTACGGCGTTTTGTTGAGCTTCGCCGCCCGTACCTCCATATCTATTCCGTTCCAGAAGGAGATGAGATCAACGCTATTAACCTCCGTAATTCGCGGGTCGATCATGCGCCTGACTTTGCGCGGTTGCTTGATGGTTCAGGTGCGGTAGCTGATCAAGGTGCGTCTCCAAGGGGCCGTCCCAACGTATTCGCAGTGTATGGACCCCAAAATACATTCCTGTTTGCTGCCCGCACCGAGGCTCAAAAAGTTGAATGGATCCTGAAGATCGATGAAAGTTACTTCAGTAACAATGCGCCTAAGGCGGTCGGTAACCGCCCTAGATGATCATTGTTGCATTGTCTTTCATATGATGGCTTGACACGTTGGACGATCTCTGCGACATGCGTTGGACTTTCCCTTTCTGTTTTCTCATAGAAGCCCACAACTGCGTTTATATTTTCTGCTTCCCTCCCTCTCCCTTCTTGAGCGCACACTGCTTTTTGTTGTCTCGGGCACTCGGTTTCTTATTCCCTATCTATGGTTGAGAGACCGGCCTGTGGT
This sequence comes from Aspergillus hancockii, assembly GCA_001696595.2. NCBI lineage: Eukaryota > Fungi > Ascomycota > Eurotiomycetes > Eurotiales > Aspergillaceae > Aspergillus > Aspergillus hancockii. The sequence goes on along the minus strand of MBFL02000018.1, from coordinate 53,193 downwards.
TTATCATTCCCTTGTCTTCGTGATACACTTTCTTGATTGATTTTGAGATACCCCTGATACATCTAACACTTGCGATCTCCCTGTACTGTACATATTTGAAAGTATTTTCCAAGCATAGACACGAGGGCCAATGTGTCCGCAGGCGGCAGCGGCCTTTGTTTAGTGATTCGGTTTTCTGAGTAAAAGTGAACACATACTGTATATGCAAGCCTTGTAGGACGATGTCATAGGATACAGTGATTCGATTCAATTTGCTAAATTTAGTTAAGTATCCACCAAAGCCCAGACCAGAACCTGCAAAGTACTTACAAGAACCTGTCATCATGGCCATTGATCTGTTGCCATGGAAACATGGCTTTCATTGACATCTACCATCCGCAATTTCCGGTTTCATCCTCAAGAGACCTACCGATACTGTCACACATTCTCTTACGGGTTATCCAGAATCTAACGTGTTTATGAAAGACGCACGGCAATTCGGCACCAATATTTCATGAACAGCACTCCCTTGATCGGTGCAGTATATTACTGCTGAACCCTGTCGTCAACTACTATCAGAGGGGCAACCTACAACCTCCGAATCAACAGGTGATCATAATCTATATATATAAACACCAACTCCAAAAGGGAAAAAAAGATACGCCACCAATGCGCTGGTCGCAAAGTCAATCGTCTCGACTCCGTTTTCTGGGCACGGGCGTGGTGTGCTCGCTTATCGTCGTCACATTCCTCATCTTCGGCACCAGGTATTCAGCCGAAGTCGCCAAATATGCGCTAAAAACCCCTGTTAAGCAGGCTCCATTGAAGTGTACGTCTACACCTAGGAATGGCTCTTCTTGGCAGTTTGAGGTTGAAAGAGATGGAAACAACCACGGGCTTTCCCAAGAACAGTGCCGCACTGCGTTCCCAAAATTGTTCGATGAGATAGACAAGTCTGCTTTATTTAGGGAGAAGAATCATATTAAGTTTAAGGATGTGGATGGGACGATGGTGGAGGATGGGATGGTGAGGGGTATAATTGATCATGGCGAGGTCGGTTCTTCCAAGTTTCCGGGCAATTGAACCCCTGTTGACTTCTCTCTGCCACAGTTGTATATAGTTGATTTCGGAGCAATGCCCGCCACCTTCTCGCGGGGCAAGGCAACATTGAATTCTCTCCAGCGCGCATTGACCTCGTTCCCAGATCGTGACTATCTCCCGAGCATAGAATTCGTCTTGACAACGGAGGATTATAGTACTGGGGACGGGCCAATCTGGTCATATTCCAAGCGCGATGAGGACAGCAATGTTTGGCTGATGCCCGACTTTGGGTACTGGTCATGGCCGGAAGTCAAGATTGGCCCATATAAGGATGTCCGGCGCCGGATCGCCGCGGTTGATGATGGGGAGGTAACGATCGATGGCCAGGTTATACCAGGGTTACACTTCCAGGACAAGAAGAAACAGCTCGTTTGGCGAGGCAGCGTTGCCACAAATCCCCAAGTGCGCGGCAAATTATTGAAGGCTGCCCAGGGGCGCAGCTGGGCCAGTATACGGGTTATCGACTGGGATGACGAGAATGACATCCGATTCAATCTGTTGCCCATGGAAGACCATTGTCAGTATATGTTTCTCGCGCACACAGAAGGGCGCAGCTTTTCAGGGCGCGGCAAGTATCTTCTCAATTGTCGTTCGGTGGTAATCTCGCACAAGCTGGTCTGGCGAGAGGCTCATCATGCTGCTCTGATCTCCTCTGGACCCGACGCGAACTACGTTGAAGTCGAGCGTGACTTTTCTGACCTCGATCGTAAAGTTGAATATCTCATTGACAACCCAGAGACTGCTGAACGCATAGCAAATAATGCCGTGGAAACTTTCCGTGACCGCTACCTCACTCCTGCCGCGGAGTCATGTTACTGGAGGCATTTGATTCGACAGTACGCATCGTCATGCGACTTCGAGCCCGTTTTGCACACTACTAAAGAGGATGGAAAGAAGATGCCTCGTGGTACTCCATTTGAGACCTGGGTTCTTACTGCGTCTTAGGTCTTTCCTGTTCTATTCTTCGGTTCATCTGACGACATTTCAGTATATATGCATAGATGTGTTTCTTGGCGGAATTTGGTATATGTTTTCTCCTTGTTTTCCCTTCGTTCACCCCCTGGCCCTAGTACAAAAAAGGGAGTTATATTATGTTTTGTTTCGTTATGATGTATGATGTACGATGCATATGTTTAGTGGCTCAATATGACTACGACTTTATGGTTCTTAGGGCGAGTAATATGAACCTAGAATGAGTATGCAGCATTTGCTTTGGTGCAAAAGATCCCGTGAGCAAGGCAAACTGCCCAAGAAAGGAAAGAGACCCTATTTCGTTTCCCCTGCCCCTCATTTCCTCTATGTACCACACACCATGCAAGCATCCAGTGAACATGTTCATCTATCACCGTCCCTTGCGGGGGCAACTGGAGATGACTTCACTGTGCATAATACCCCGACTTTCAGGTCTGACCCTCGAGATCACACTTACACCGAGGTGATCGAGGCCTCCTGGACATCTTCTTAGTATGGCTTCCTCCCCAAATAATACGTTGATCTCTGTCATCATTCGCCGGCACATTGATCGGCGACTCCTCTCAGGGACTCTGTTGCCCCACAGTTATCGAACTATGCTGCGCATGACCGCTAATAACCACGCTCTAACGAGAACAACGTTTTTTTAAGTTGGTCGCGGGGTGATCAGCAAACCAGCAGACTATGCTCTAGACTGCGGGGTTAAAACAATTCGTTCCGAGTTGAAAAAGTCTTGCAAGAAGCTAATGGAAATCGCTCGCCTGACGATTGCACGAGAAACTGCGAAGAAAAAAAAAAAAAAAAAAAAAAAAAGAATAGAGACCAAGGTTACACAAGACCGTCTCGATTAACAAACAAAATTCCGAACACTCGTCATCTGTCGACGTATCACCTCTTCGTTGTTTCCTCCGAAATGTGGAAGCGAGGGATAGGCTCAACATCGGGTCTAGAAAATCGATGCTTTTCGAGTTCAGGCGGAGTTTATTGTAAGTTTTATGATTGGATGACACGACAGAAAAAAGTCCATGGCACGCAAGGGCTGCAGCTGGGCGATTTGATCTGTAATTTCCCTCGTGATTATCATTGGATGTCTCCGGTTGATTCATCGTGCCCTGATTGGCAAGACATGAGCTCACTGCTCACTCATTCAACATCGGCTGAGCTTGCCCGAGTATCTGTAATTTCTCCGTACCTCTTCGTTTATTCGGTAGTTACTTACTATAGGTTCAGGTATTGTGCCTGATCCATCGGCAATCTTGGATGCGTGGATTTGAACCAGGAAAGGGCAACTAGATTTCTTTTTTCCCGCGGTGCCGCCAACGGTCACGGAGCCGTGAATGCAGACGGTACCGTGGTAGCCAACAAGAACTTGGTATGCATTTCCAGAGGTGAGGCTAATGATTGGTTGAAGTTCAAGCCAGAAAAAAAAAAGCAAAAGAGCGCCATGAGATCTTGTGTCACAATGGCGCGGAGCGGGTCCGTTCCAAGGGACGAGCAGTAGGGCTGTCGCTCATTCCATGGCTTCCGAAGGCGTCTGGGACAGACTCTGTTGGGCATTCGAATGTCTTGGAAGTTTATGCATAATTTCGGTAACCGCCAAATGCCGGCGAGTGGGTGTCTCGTTCTATTCAGCAGGAAAAAAGATGCAAAAAGCGAGACCGATGTTACGTGAGAAGAAGAATGCCGCTGAATCTCTTGCTTGTCAATGACTGCTGATCCTAGGGGCTATCCCTCATAGTTCGGAAATTATTGCCTTAATGACTATCAGCGGTCAGGGTTTAATCTGAGCGGCCTTTGCGTTGACGGCAATCAGGATATGGCTCTATCTAATCCATGTTCACAGCGTCCACCAGCAGACAAGTTTTTATGTCTTCGAGAATGATGAGAGGATCGACAAATTCATAACGAACTAAGAGCACCGAGTATCAGTTTTATGATTTGTATTCAATTCTATGGGGCAAATTGGAGGAGTTATTGAGGAAAGAATGCGACCACGCGACTATCTGCGCTGCGGCAGCCGACGAATGAATGGAGAGTGAGTAAAGATGCGGTGCCGCATTCGGAATAATGCAAACTCGACGTAAAATATCCTTTCACTTTCGCTTTCACTCTACTGTTGCCGTCATTAGGTTCAACTTATTATTCTAGTTTAGTAGTGGGATTGTTCCATTGCCCCAGTTTGAAAAATCCCACTGGTATCATCCAGAAACTGCGTGCAGTCTGTTCCGGGTAGAACAGTGAGTTTTCTCTTATGGAGTACAGATAGACATGGATATCGCATCCAGACTCCGCCACCTCACTGCCAATATTCTTGTCTACTACTAATCGCGCAGTCTTCATTTGGTCCACTTAGCTTCGACCTACGTCAAATGGTATTCTGCGCCCTGTCCCTCACATCTGCCTTAGTCGCAACACTTGACGATGCATCCCGTACCTAGCCCAACGCCCAATCACTATTTTTATGCCCGAAGTCAAATGACTAACAATGTCATCTGGGAGGAAATTATTCAAGATACCAAATGCGGTCAATGACACGGGATGTTGTTGCTTGCCACCAGTGCCTTAAGTGATCAAGTATAAAGCGTTGGCATATCCTGAAAGAAGCCATGCCCGCACCGGACTCTTTCCTTTGTTATCAGTCGAAGACTACCGGTTTCCCTCTCTTCTTTCGAACGATTTGTGTCTGCTTCCTGTGCCTGTTTTAGAGGAAGTCAAGTCATTCTGAAGCGACATGTGGCTGCATCAACTTTTCTCTACGGTCTTAGGCCTTGCGTTGACAACGGATGTGCTCGCATCTCCATATCGAGTGCAGCAAGTAGGGGCTGTAATGGCCATCGATTCCGACTTTCCGGACCCCAGCTTTGTTCAAGCAACGGACGGGACCTGGTATGCTTTTGGTACAAATGGAAATGGGAAGCGTGTCCAGGTGGCATCCTCTTCGGACTTCAAGTCATGGACACTCCTTGACAAAGAAGCGTTGCCCACGCTTGCAAAATGGGAAACCGAAATAGACCACTGGGCACCAGATGTGGTAAAACGGGTAATTTATTCCCATTGACCTTCTTCTAATCAAGACCAACGCCCGTGCTGATACGGTTCTTAGAATGATGGCAAGTATGTCATGTACTACTCGGGCGAGGCGAAGGAGATGGTGAGGCATCATTGTGTAGGCATTGCAGTCTCCGAAAGCACAGACCCTACAGGGCCTTATATCCCTAACGAAACACCGCTGTCATGTCGCCTGGACCAGGGCGGTTCGATTGACCCGGCGGGCTTCCTGGATAAAGATGGCAGCCGTTATGTTGTGTTTAAGGTTGACGGCAACAGCATTGGAAACGGCGGTGATTGCAATAATGGCATCCCTCCGCTCAAAGGTACTCCCATTCTTCTGCAGAAAGTGGCAGATGATGGGTTCACCCCTGTTGGCGACGCCGTTCAAATCCTTGACCGTGATGACAGCGATGGACCATTAGTCGAGGCCCCCAATCTGATCCTCCATGGGGACACATACTTCCTCTTTTACTCCACCCATTGCTATACGGATATCAAGTACGACGTCCGGTACGCAACCTCAAAGTCAATCACTGGACCCTATGTCAAGAATGGAGAGAAGTTACTCAAGTCTGGAGACTACGGCCTTACTTCTCCCGGTGGCGGTACTGTCTGTGGCTGTGGCGATAGGATGTTGTTCCATGGCTTCTGTCGAAACAACACACGGTGCACATATTCAGCCGATGTCTCCATATCAGGTGAGCGGGTTACTCTTCTATAACCCTGAGGGGTCACAGCTTTGTGCACTGTATTCATTGGGAGGAGTTGATAGGTTCTAAATGCAGTGCAAATCATTTTACATGGCTTTCTCTTATTCGTCATTCCTGAGTCCTTTACCTCGTACTTTACCCACGCCCATATCTCAAGATTCAGGCACCAGAGACATCCTTGGCTGTCCGTATGTACTTAGTTGCAAGTACTCAGTGTTTTACTCGAGTATCGACATATTTATTTGTGAATCTTTCCTCTCCCAATTCCTAATCCTGTGACATGTCTTGCGCCTCTAAGGAGCACAGTAATAGCTACATCACGTCAGTCTAGAATAGTCTCGAGAGTTTCTATAGCAATTGATTTCGTGTAAAATAAGCTGAGCAGTGGAACGATACGAATTTTGGGTATTTACATGCAATGTTCAAATCATTCATTCATTCATCCATCCATCCATATCCACCATTAACTCGACTTCGCAGAAACGTCCGAGCTCCCCTTCCGCTTCAGTCGAACACTTTCCACCCACTCCTCAGCCCCTCTGATGGCAGCTTCAGGGTCTCCCTTATGATTAAGAAGATAGCCTTGAATCTCGGCAGCAGTGCACTCCCCCTCCGGAACAATTGTGGTAAACTCGCCGGCCAATTCCTGGATCCTCTCCCGTGAGAATCGATGCCAAGGGTCCTCTGAAACCACCTGATCCTTGGTTTTGGATTGCTTTGCCCTTGACTTCCGCACATCGCCCTCGAGCGTAGAATAAATGGCCGAGAACAGCTCCTGGATATCCCCAGACTCGGCGTATCCGAACTGAATCGACATGTCGACGCGTCCAGGGCGAAGGAGTGCTGGATCCAGCAACTCAGGGTGGTTCGTCGTCATGACCAGGATACGGCCTTCACTGGCGGCCACACCATCGATCACATTGAGCAGACCAGAGAGTGAGACACCCTGCTTCGAGGAATCAGTGTCAGCGTCCTGGGGCGCGTCCTCCTCCTTCCCATCCTTAGTCTTCTCCGCCGAGTCATTGCTGCCCTCGCCGCTGACACGCTTCTGAGTGATCCCCGCGCAATCGACATCCTCAAGCAAAACAATGCACCGACGAGGTAGCTCCTGAAATAAAGACATAAGGTCATCTTCCCCAAAAGACTTCGAGCTCAAATTGAGCAAGTACAAAGGAAGCCCCATCAACCCCGACACAGCAAAGCACAGACTCGTCTTCCCCGTCCCAGGCGGCCCATGAAGCAGATACCCGCGTCGATACGGAATCCCCCGATTAGAATACCACCTCCTCGTCCTGGGATGCAGATACTCCTTAATATCATCCACAAAGGCATCCTTCTGCGCCTGGTCCAAAATAACAGTCGACAAAGGCCTCGGCGCCCTCGCCATACACCGCGTCCAATCCACATAATCCCCAGGCGTCTTCTGCCCCCGGTAAATAATCGTACTGTTCCCATCCCGCGCAACATAAACCCTTTGCGCCTCACACAGCAACTCCTTCAAAACCCCCGTATCCCGTCCAAAACAAGACAAATACAGCCTCTCAGCCTCAAGCCGCGAGCCGTACCGCCCCGACCCGCCAAACGAAACCTTCTGATCGCTCTTCGCTCGCACAAAAGCCAGCAACTGTCCTCGGAACCAGAAATAATGCGTACTCCCCTCAGCAGGCGTGAACCGGAGCCGCTTAAATTTATCCCTGTTCCTAGCCTTGGCCCAGTACTCGTCGAAGTCGTTCACGACGTTCCCATTCTCATCGTACTCATCTTCCTCGCCCCATTCGTCCTCGTCGTCGTCGGTGTCATAGTAATACGACTGATTCGAGAGCCGGGTAGTGGCTAGAAAGCGGGTGCTCCTGTTCGCGAAGGGCTGCTGCGCCATCCAGTAGAGGAGGTAGCTTGAGATTTCGTCGTCAAGGCGGATTTCGGCGGTTGCGATGCAGTGGGATTCGAGGACACCTTTGGCTTTTGAGAAGGTGTATTTTAGGACTGCGGCTAGGGCGGCGTAGGTGAGGATGTAGGGGAGGTACTGGGAGAGGTCAATTTGGAGGTAGGAGATGAGGAAGCGGGAGAGGAAGGAGTAGCCTGGGATGAAGGCTTCGAGGAGGGCGGTGTCTGAGGGGGAGAGGAGGGGGTTGGTTGTTGCGTTTAGGGTGGTTTTGTTGATGATGTGTGGGAGTTGGACAGATGCCATGGTTAATTGAGTGAGTCCGAGTATGTCCTGGATGTAATCTATGGTGAGGAGGGTCGTTAGGGTTGATATGTTTGTTGTAGAGTGTACCCAATATCTGATAAGTTCTGCTGTACACGTTGCACAGTATACTAGGAGAAAGGGGAAAAAATCAAGAAAAAAAATCAAGAAAAGGATAAAGAATGAACAACTCGAGTTCTCGAGTCAATTGATTGTTCTCTGGTTTTGTTTTGGATCTATTTACATGGAAGAGATGTCTTGTCTTTATATCATGTTCAGTGTTACTTCGTCGCAGGCATCCATGGCACATTCTAACAGGTACCCCAAGGCAGAACTGCCGATCAACAGGCATCCATTGCATCTGACCGTCTGTCTGAATCATCGAGAGCGAATAATTTGCTCCGCCGACGTCCCACAATAACTCTGTAAGGCTCTTGGAGATTCGCCATGATTGGCTGTAGCTGTGGCGCGTTGCGGCTGGACTTTTCTTGAGTCGTCGTCGGGTACCCGATTAGGCAAGACTGGAGGCGGAATGATCGACGGTGGAGGTTTTCAGCCTCATTGTGTTGGGAGATGAACCGCAAGCTTGTTTTGACTCGGACGTAAGGTACTTCCTAAAGTCAAACGAGAGAAAGTCTAAACGAATCAAGACATGGAAATATCCAACAAGTGTATTATCTAATATAAAGTGGGTATCTTTAAAAAAAAAAAACCAGTACATACTATAACGTGAGAGTCAATTGACTCTCGGATAACGCCGGAATTATGTGAAATTGTCCTTCACTGTGTCGATTACGTCGCCTGCCCAGTCCTTCAGGTCCTCGATTTTGTCCCAGAGCGTGCCCCACCAGGTAGGGGGATGCTCGTCCTCGTTGTCTGCATCCTCTTCCGAGTCTTCCTTCGGTGGTGCTTCGGGGGCAACGGCAGAAGCCGTTGGGCGGTGGAAAGTCTTGCTAGCTGCCGTCGGAGTCGTGCTAGGCGTTACAGCGGTAGGAGCGCTGTCAGTTGGAGGGTCGGATGGCTCTTCAAGAGCTGGGGTGTCGTCGTCCGAATGGAGGCCCACGGGTTGCAACGGGAGTCGTAATGTTCCATTGTTCGGACGTGGGTCGATCTTGAGAGTATCGCAGAGGATGTTGTACACATTGATATTTTCTACATCGGTTAGCCTAGTTTTATCATACAGTAAGAAAAGATACCGCTTACGGAATACTTCCACCCGGCTGTTCGGTTGATGTGGGAATGCGGGTCCTCTTGCGATGAAGATTGCCCGCATCAGCGGATGCTCGTGATCGTATCCATGGACACCTCTTGGCTGATACATTTCTCCCTTCTCGAAGGCGCTATGAGCGTCGAAGTCAGGCCGCTCCACAATCGCCCAGCCAGCTTTGGGAATCACCCAAAGAGGAGCGATGCGGTCATTGTTCGTGAAATGGTAGCGCTCTGGCATTGTCTCACGAGTGTAGACCTCCATTGCATCTGTGTAGTTCATTGCTACGCTCTCTAGCTGGTTCTGAAGAATCTCGAGGTATTCTGGCTGCTTAGGACGTAGTCCACGCAACGGCCACCCATCGATGCGGTCCACCATATTGAGATCGATCAAATCATCTAGCTGGACCAATCGCACAGTTGACGTTGTAGCCATGCCATGATCGGAGACAACCATTATGTTCACGATTTCTGTGAGATTCCGGTCTTGAAGGCCGGAGAAGAGACTGCCCAGCATATCGTCCACCTGCGAAATGCTGCTCCGGATTTCCGTGCTGTTGGGACCGTACTTGTGCCCATCAGCATCAACGTTGGGGACATAAGCAGCAATGAACTGAGGCCGCTCCGAGACAATATGAGACTCATCCTCTAGGCCAGGTAGATCAAGTAATTCTAAGATGCGATCGACTTTGCGAGGGAGCATCTCCGAGCCGTTGTATTTATCCAAAATTGACGGGTCAACCCCGCCAATGTGTGCTTCAGAGCCAGGCCACATATGAATGGCGGTTTTCATTCCCTGCTTTTCGGCCGTCATCCACAGTGGTTCAGCGTTCCACCACTTGGGAAGCATGCTGACTGCCGGGTGGGTGTAGTAAAACTCCTCCTGTAACTTCGGGTCCCAGAAGGTATTCCCCACGATCCCATGGCTCTCTGGGTATAACCCAGTAACGAGTGTGAAATGGTTTGGAAAGGTAACACTGGGAAAGCTGGGTAGCATATATTGGGGTGAGATTCCTTCGGCGATGAGCTTATTGAGGGTTGGTGTTAGGTTACGGTTGAGGAAATCGGCCCGGAATCCATCTAAGGATATAAGGATCGTAGTAGGTGCGAAAAGTGCAGTACCATTCGACAACAATGTTCTGGGGGGGTCGGGTTTCTGGTAATGCGACGAGGCTTTGTACGCTCCCAAGAGGAATATAAGGAAAAGAACAAAGATAGCCGCAAAGACCAAGGCGAGTTTGAGCCATGAGATACGCCGAGGTCGCTGGCAAAAAAGGCAAAAGTTAGAACGGACGGGCGCGCACCATGGATCCAGTAACCATACCTCATCGCCAATATACTCTTTAAGTTGTCGGTCTATGTCGGACGATGATCGGCTCAGGAGAGAGCTCTCATCATCCTCTCGATGACCCTCTTCCATCTCAAACATCAACTCCCCCGACTCCGTCATTGTCTCATGCTGGCCTCTGCGTCCATCTCTTCTTGCTTCCCTCCTTTGTCGCCTGCGTTCTCGCTTTCCTATCTTCACGCTACTGCTGCTGGGACTGAAGATTCGCCGGAGACCGTGAGTCGGGCCGCCCCTGATCAATAGATTTTCTGTCTCCTCCTCATCATGAAGCACGGCGCGATCATGTTCGGCTAATTCCAACGTGGTGCGGGATCTGCGGAGGAATTCATCATCTTCGGAGTCAGAGTCCTGCTCGGACGGCGATCGCAACGATTCGGCATCCTCATCGTAACCGCCGGGGGAAAGGAGGAACTGGTCACGTCGTGAAGGCATGGATAATGAAGATAACAGGATCAATGAGTCCCGATATGCATCAATACATTGATCAGGATAATTAAGGTGAGCAGCGAGTGAGTGAACAACTTAGAATAAAGCAGTGAAGTGAAGAAGGGGATGATGGATAAATTGGTTGGTTGATTGGTTGGTTACCTTGCGGGCCATTGAACCCGAGGCGTGACTTTGACTTAGTCAAACCGTTTGTTTCGTTTTACTCTGAAACACCCTTTTTCAATTATCTACGGAGTACAACTTCTCTACGATTTTCCTCAGGACTACGATATACCCACAGAATAGGCTGCGAACAAATCGAAGAAATAGAAATTGTTATGTTGTTTATGCATCCTTGCACTGATCTCTCTCTCTCTTTTTTTCCCCCCTTTGTTCATCTGATACGAGAGGAATCTGGTACTTAAACGTCATTTTGTGGCAAGTGAGTGTTGCCATTGCTTGGCAGGTGGTCTTTTGACAATAATTGACTGGCATAGCGCAGTATGTACTCTTGAGAGCCTTCAGGCTCCTAACGCGGGATCTACAAGATTCAATGCATGCTATGCAATTTGGTTGATCGGTATGAATTGCGCTGTCATATGAAGGCGGCGATGCAGTCCACGGGACTTGACTACATTTGAAACCATGGATGCATCCGGCTTCATTTGCGACCCGTATATTTAACTCTTAAAGCACAATGCTTTGTGGCCACGATGGGACCTACTCATCCAGGTTTACGTGGAATGATACTACTAGTATGCATCCATTGTCGGCCGCATGATGTTTTCCGTTTCCGGTAATCTGTTGTCGACACTGAATTGCCTCTTCGGGAACCACAGAACGAAACCGTGTAGTCACGTGACGTACACATTGTTTTCGTTTTGGGCGGATTTTTTCACGAGAAGCTAATCCCGACATCTCTCTCCGGCTTCTCAGCAATATGGCGAGTAATTACGGAAGTTTTGTTTTCTCCGGATGCAGCTTTCAACAATAAACGCCCAATATGCAGTATAGCACACTCCGGTTCCAGACATATACTTCATGCGCACAGCAGCTGAGGAAGCCCCTTCTCTCCGATGATGCCGGATTTGTAGCCCTTGGAGTACTATAAGAATCCCTAGGGACTCTGTCCAGGTCTTCTCATCATCAATACTCAGTTTATCATTCACATTATATTCGTATTACAGACATTGGCAATTGGTCGTCCAGACACTGCTTTCAGTGCCCTTTTCCATTTCAAATATAAAAGCACCAGCAACTTTGGCAACATCTTAACTTACTCAAACACCATGCATTTTTCCAACCACGTCGTCGCTGCCTTGGCCATCGCGGCCGGCACTGCTAGTGCTCGCCTGGACAAGAAAGGCGAGCACACAGTAACAATCACCACTTGCGAATCTGAAGCTCCTACTGCTCCGGCTGCTACCATTGTTCCACCTAGTGCCCCTGCTGTCCAGCCTGCTGCCCAGCCTAGTGCTCCCGCCGTTCAGCCTAGCGCTCCTGGGGCCCCTGGCGTTCCTGCTGTCCAACCTGGTGCTCCCGCTGGATCTGGTGCTCCTGCTGCCCCTGCCGCTCCTGCTGCTCCCGCTG
>MBFL02000018.1:0-38632 GCA_001696595.2 Aspergillus hancockii | reverse complement strand
CCCCCAAAAAACCCCCCCCCCCCCCCCCCAACCCCTCAGCACCGCAACACGCATAGTAGCCAGCAGATCCCTCGCAGCCCGAGAATGAAAATACACACCCCCATTAAACAGCGCCGTAGCATCCTTCCCCACCATACCCCTAACAGCAGCTTCTCCCTCAGGATGCTCCGCAAGAAACCCCCCAGATCATGCACAACACCCTCAACAACAACAAGCTTCTGTCCCTCCCTCACACTCCCCCGAAACTCATCCCAATCTACAACAGGAAGCTCCTCCTCAATCCGCTTAGCCCTCTGCCTCAGCCTCGCCTTAGCAATCTCATTATACCGGAACCTCTTCAAATCCCCCGCCAACCCCACAACCCCCCAAACCCAAATAACCCACTTCGTAACATCATCCTGATACCACTCAGTCCCATTCCGATAATCGGACGGAAACTCATGATGGAAATTATGAAACCCCTCCCCGAGCGTAATAACCGCCGTCAAAAGATGATCCCTCGGCGTACGGTTATCATCAAACGGCTGCTGGCCCAGATAATGCGCGAGAGAATTAACGCTGAACGTAGCTTGGTTAACAAAAAAGGCCCTCAACACGCTGGCGTAGAAGAATCCACCTGTCCAGTCTTACCATCCTAGTCCGGTCACCAGACAAGGAAGCAACCAGCCCATGCCAAAGGCAGCGAGGAAGTAGTGCCTGTGCTGCCAGACTACGACTGGGTCATTGTCGAGATCGGAGAGGTTGACTCTGGCTTTTTTGCGTCTTTCGTTGGAGGGCTGCCGGAGGAGAACCCAGAGGATGTGGGCTTAATGTAGGGGTCTAGCTCGGTGTCTGTGTAGCGGTGGTGGATACGGTGCTCGCGCACCCAGAATCGGATTGAGCCTTGGAGACTAGCGGCGCCGAAGGCGGCCAGGAGGTATTTTAGGGGCTGCGAGGCTGTGTAGGATCTGTGGGACCAGAGGCGGTGGTATCCTGCGTGTGGCTTAGTTTCCCCTTCACTCGTGTTCGGCGGTGATGAACCCCAAGGAGAGTAAGCAGTAGATGACTGACCAGATTAGGGTGTTCAAACATAGAGGTACCCATAAGGTTAGGATGAATGCACATAGAGGGATGAAAACTAGCCTGGAGAAATTAAACTATTGAATGCGTTCATACCACCGTTGGTGGCCTGCGAGAGAATGAACTGCCATCATGAAGCAATGTTATGTATAAATGTGAGATCTCTCTGTTGTTTGGAAGATAGTTGCGGCATTTATGCTGGATTTGGTACTTCAGGTGTGTCAGCTCTCATGTCACTTGATTTGTGTCGAGTAAGGGATATATTTGGAAACTAGGTCACACTGCATACCATATATACAAAACCATCTACTCCGAGTGATGAGTTCTCGTGAGGTATTCCTTGAACCTAGGATTATGTCAGGGCAGTCTGGCGAAAGAGACGTCACTTTGTCAGGTTGGTTCGATGCCTTGCGTGATACATACATACCCTGTCAGGAAGTAATAAGATACTTATCGGGTTTTGGGAGGGGGAGACACAACAGTTCCATTACAGACAACGAATGAAAAGTGAAGGGCATGTTGTTGTTAGTGTGGTTAATATTTGGCAACCTAATGGCAACTATCTCTGATGAGCGATTGCAATGGGGTCTAGTCCTGCATGCACGCATCCCGTCAGTACAAGCAGCACAGAATGAGAAATTACGACGAAACTCGAAGGCTCGTCAGATGCCTAGACGACACGAATACTGTTTCCCCTCTATGATCGCCAATGATGCCAATGCTCCACATAAACCGGAAACAAAATCCGGCACCACAGTGTGTCGTGGAGTGTGTACTCTGTCCTCAAAGACAACAAATCCACCCAAGAATCAATAAAATAGAATTGACAAAACCAAATCGAATAGACATCTACGACTGAGAAATCCAATTCGTCCATTGACAAGAACAACCCCCGGTCCCCCCATCGATACCACCATAGCCGGAATCACTGTTCGAAGCAGAATCAGAAATGTTAAAAATTCCAGGCGCCGGACTAACCAGCGTACCACCGAACCCGCGGTATTCAATTTGCAATTTCTTTTCTGTCGAGTTAATGTGTTGATTTGATTCCATACCGTAGCAGTACACCATTTTCTTCTTCGCTGTGCCTCCGTGCCGGTCGACAGTGATTGTTATAGGGTACGGGAATGAACCGGGGCGGACGAAGTCTGTGGCGGAGCTTGAGCTGTTTGAATTGGTGGACCCGGTGGGCGTTGGAGTTGTGCTTGAAGATGGGGTTTTGCCGACGAGAGACTTTGTGGAACGAGTCCAGATCTGGACGAGAAAGCGCGTCTGGGCCCAGGTGCATCTGACGCGGGCGTTTGCTTTGCTTGTACCGCCGTTGGCGTCACTTGCGGAATTGTCTTTCTTGGTGTTATTGATAGGAGCGGAAGACTCAAGGAATACCGATCGGTCAAAGTAGGTGTAGAAGCCATAGTGCTCGGTGGCCTGTCCGCGGTTGTAAAGGCGCACGGGCTGTGACTCGGGCAGGGGGTAGAGGTTTGCGGCGGCGGCGGTGCCGTCGGAGTCCAGGTCTGGAGAAGGGATGACGGAATCTATATCAGGGAAGGAACTGTCTGATCTCCGTGTCAATTGAGAGGTGGATATCTGGACCGGCGAGAGGACTGTCATGTAAAACGGTGTCTCTTCACCTGCATAGGGGACGCTATTTTTATCCGTGGTGTTTCCGAGGAAGGTCTGGTCTTTCATGTCTGGTGGCTCGGGCGATGGGCTGAATAGGTTGTCAGATCTCCTAGAAGCTTTTGCTTTGCTGGATTTTGATGCAACAGTTGTGCTATTTGGATATGTTCCGTTACGGAACCGAATTTCAATCCGGAAATTCGGCTGGTTTGCACCATAGGGCTTGTTGGACGACTGCTGCTCATTGGGCAGGGCACAACTCCAGAGGGTGGAAGGCGTGATGCAGCCCGAGTTTTGCACTTGAGGTTCTGGTCCTGCAACCGTTCCAATGCCTGTTGGCATAGGTGGATAGCCGGTTAGATTCAGCCATTGCGACTGGACTGGTGTCTCGTCACCCTTTCGGGTCAGCATTATAGCGAGAACAACTGCGACCACGATTATGATGATGAAGAACGAAGCAATGGCCGCATACCATCGACGCCTAAGTCGTCCTTCACGTCCAGGTCTTCCGAAACACCCTTTGTTGCTAAAACAACCTCTACCGCGCCACAGTCCCCCAGCTTTCCGTCCGAGTGCGTCCTCCTTTTCGAGCCTCTGTCGCCGAGATTCTATTCGATCTCTTTCGGTAACTGGATGTGTTATGGCTTCCTGTGTCATTGGAAGAGGGTCTATGCGGGGTGGTAATGTAGCAGGGCTATTACGATGAGACGTATATGCTGGTGCCGGGCTATAGTGCATGTCAGACATGGGGATTGAGCCAGTCTTTTCCGTTGCTCGTTGCAAACCAGGGGATATAGGGCCCGGCGATGGTGGTTGTGTCTGTGGTTGCGACTGCACCTCATGGATTTGCGTTTCATGGCATGAAGGACTGAATACTATGTACTGAGGTACAGGCCGTTCTGCAGTGGTGGTGGTGGTGGTGGTTGGAGCACAAGACGGGCCAGGAGCAGACTGAACGTATACATTGGTGACAGGCGGTGTAACGCTGCTTGTTGGTTGAGCCGACTGAAGAATGGGATTAGGGCTTTGCTCTCCGGCTTGATAGCCTGCTGGTGGTGTTGGATCTCCCGTAGATCTTTTCAAATCCGGCCTCGGCGATTCATATTCAAGCACCATTGTTCTTTCTTCCTTAAAACCCTTATAATTCTTTGGGCTCTCCGCCGGAGTATCGAGTTGTTCACCAACGACGGTCGGTGAAGACCAGGAATTAGTCGTAACAGGGATGCCTATGGATCTTAAGACCCTGGATTCTTCGTTGACAGACTTTGACGTGTCATCTACATCAATAAGTAGACCCTTGTCACCCGAGTCGCCGTCGTTTGTGTTGACGTCCGGTATTTTGTCTCTAGGAGTTATTGAACAGATATGGTTGACGCATTCGAAGTAAGGTCTCCCGCTGAACAGCTCATGTGCACACGCCTGATAGTATTCGGCAGCCGAGCCCTGAATTGCTCGACCCGGAAACATAGACACTCTGTTCAAGTCACCTGAATCTTCAGTCTGGCAGCCAACAGCCTTATCATCGGCAAAAGGATTGTTTTGAGAAGGCTGCCAGTCGGCCATACCTCGATTGGCCGCCGTAGTTTCGGGAGTATCGGGCGAGAAGTAGGATACTTCCTTCTCCCACCACTCGTCGCTCGATCTTGTCAAGTTGGTGGCAATGCTTGGCACAGGAGGTGGTGGTGTGTCCAGTACAGTTTTTCGGCTAACCATTGTGTTGGAGCGACCTAACATAGGCGATAGAAGGTATGTCCACCACCCTTGGGACTGGTGTCTATTGGTCTCCGTATTAACACTTAATCGACTCATCCTGTCATAACCACTCAAACGATCGAATGCTCTCTTGACACTTTCACTGGAGTAGGACCTCGAACGCATCCCTGGCCGCGAGCGGACATCTTCCTCAGAGACTGTACCCGTAGAGTACGAACGGTTGTTTCTTCTCGATGCCATAGACTGCCTCCTGGGCGTATCTGGCTCCGCGCCTTCATTCTTAGATGCTGCATGTTGTACTGGAATTGCAGGTACAGGCGGTATATCTAACTCGCTCTTCTCCACACACGGCGTGGGTTGGGAGTAGATGCTGGAGGCCACTCTTGGAGGGTCACAAATTTGGCTAAAGCCTGCCCAGAAACCATCCTCCTTCGCTGGAGTGACCACTATTGAGGGTGTAAGCGGTGTTCGCTGCATATCCGCTACGTCAAGTTTGAGGTTGTGTTTGCGCGAGGCAGTGGACTCTTGACGAGGCATGCTAAACCCAATCATGACCGGCCGGTCAGAAGGCGACAAATCATCTTTGCCTATCCTTTTTGGTACGGTCCTGTGATTCCAACCGAACAAGGACGAGCGCCTTTTTGCTAAGCTTGGAGATCCGTATGGTGATTCCTGACTTGTGTCCTTCCTCAAAATTCCCTTAATCTTTTGCGAAGTCCTTTCTTCAGCTCGCTCTTTCGAAAGTGCCTTGAGATCGTTCAAATCCACAAACACCGCCTCTGACGCATCATCCCGAGTTTTCGGCGTCGTTGAAAAATCAGTAACCAGATTCAATCCCACCGGTTTCTCGCAATCCTTCTTCTCACCCGCTGACTTCTCATTACCTGCAGCTTCTGCTGCTTTTTGTACAAAATAAAAACTATTCGCCTCGCGCATTGGTTGCTTGTTCTCCTGCCATTCTTCGTATTCTACTTTGCGAGCAAAAGGGTTCTGGCTGGACATCTTAGCCGGGTGGTCGAAGGGCCGATTCCTCCCTATTTCGCGCTCGTCTGAAGACGAGGATATCGGCGTGGATACTTCTTCTGTTATCGGAGAGGACAAAGGGAAGGTAGGGACTGTAGGAATCCGCAGCTCAGCTTGCGGCTTCTGACGTTTCCATAACATCTTTCCTGTGTGTTGACAATGAAGGCTAGCTTATCGTGGTTATCTATGAGTGTCGGGGTATCGGCATAGCCACAGGGTCACATACCAGAGATAGTCAGGTATGTCTAAGGGCAACCAGCCTCTTCACAAGGTAGCTAGATAAAACGTGGGGACAAATAGGGGTGGAGTACCAGTTTAAGAATCCATTCAGGCAGGGAACTTCAAATAATTGACAAAGGAACACATTGGCAATGTACTATCCTCAAAAAGAAAGTATTGAGAAGAGAGAATGGGGAAATTCGTGGATAAGGACAATGACAATACCGGTACTTCAGAGTGACAATAAGAGCTCTAGCTATCAGGATGGCATGACTATCACTTCGGCTTTCAAAGAAGAAAAAAAGCTGAAACCACCCTTGACTGTCGATTTTAAACCAGTATTTGCAGAGTAACGAAGTAGTATAAAGCTCAGGTAGGGGTATGACCATAACACAATGACGCGAGGAAGAAGTACTCAGATGGAAGAGAGCAAGTCCGATGGGAAGACATTCACTGAAGTAGCTGACTCACGCCGGTTGTTGTTAGTCTCTAATCTCATGCACCAGCGCTCAGGACCTGGACCTATTCTATTGGGCACTATTTTGACTCTGCTATTCTGCAGAATCCTAAACCTCCGGGTCTCATGGCTCCATATGGAAGCTGATGCATCGGCAGACATCTGAGCTGCCTTCATTGGGTGAGGAGCTACGATAACCCCTGCAAGATGCCGACTGGGGGGGGGAGCTCTGATCAAGTATTGGCACAAGTGAAAAGACAGGAATGTCTATAGCCGCCATGATGGAGTTGTGGGTACGGCGCCTATTCGAGATCCTTGAAGAAGTTGTTGTGCAGGTTTCGGACGCCAATCAGCGTTGCAGGACCTTGGAAGGCAAAAATAGATCCGACATAGTAGATCGTAAAACACTTCCACCCAGGAGCGTACGTAGGTATTGTCTGAAAATCATTTAATTATAGTCAAATCAACGACTCCTAGGGCAAGATAGGGTACTTCATTCGTTAAGATTTACTGAAGAAAAACGCTGGGGTCTCGATCGATGTTAAATGGTTTGTTTCACATTGGTCCCAACAATCATCCCACCAAAAAAAAAAAAAAAAAAATAACTAAAAAAATAAGTAGAGCTTCATAAACATAATAACAACATAGACCATGGGGATATCAAATGAGGTGAGACACCATACACACTCCTAATCCAGGCTTGATCGCGCTTTTTCTTTTGTTACAAACGCAACTATAACGCACCCACTGTGTCAAACGATGAAGGATAAAACATAATAAACCCACACTACCCAGATCCAGACCCAGATCCCAAACATCCTGTCTCCAATGCGAAAGAGTAAATGAATCATGATGCAAGAAGTTAGTTTATCAAAGGAAATGAGCAAATGCCAGATATCAGGCAGGTTCAATAAGACACTGCAGCAGTGCCTGCCACTGAAGGTAATTAGGAAAAGGCACGGTGATGGAGAGACAGAGTATGTTCGCGTTCAGAAAGAGATAAACCACCCGAAGCAAATCTACAAGCGAGCAACAAAGAAGAAAAGACGTTTCCGTTTGGTGCGCAAGAGGCTGGAAGCAGCAGGTCCAAGACCAACATATTCGTAGCAAGGCCATGTCATAAAATCCCGTATAGCTACAAAGGTTTCCCTTGCTATACTAGCGTCGCTCATCGGTATACTGCACACCTTGCATTGGCGCGACAGATCCAGTCATCAAAGGAGGTAAAGTCCGTGGTTGCTCTTGCGTCATTCCAGCGCTTGGAGCATAGTTGGTAAATATAGGGCCGTGTGGTTGTCCATTCGGCTGAGGGTTGGTCATCGGGTGATGCTCAAACATCGACTGCGGTCGAGAATGCCCGTTGGCTTGCTGCTGCTGATTAAGCTGAGCTCGCATTTCCTCAACGTCGTTCCGCAGGGCATCATTCTCCCGGCGAGCGTTATTGAGCATCTTCTCCAGTTGTCCAATATATTCAATTGCTACCAAAAAAGTCAGTAGATGAATAACTAGAAAAGACATGGCTCATGATCATTACCTCTTGTAAGAGTCTCCCATTTACTCGACTTGTTGTTCTGGCTTTGCGGGAGACGCATTCGCAAAGCCTCGAAGCAATCCTTCATCTCACTACGGCGTTTCCGCTCCGCTAATTTATGTGTCACCCTTAGCTCAGGTGTCCGGCTATACGGGGTAGCGCCGTTGTGGGGGTCAGCCTCCCCAATGAGCCCACGGACTTGTTTATGTTGCAAGGAATGATGGTGGACATTTTGAGGAAGTTCTAGACAACGATCAGTATCAGAACTCCGCGGTCCGGCGTATGTGGTCGAGAATCATTGATTGACATACCATGCTGACCACGAGGCAAACGTGCATCGGAGTAAAGGCTGCTAGTAAAAGACTCGGCAGTGCTTCCTTTTCTGGAGAACTGTACGTTTGACTTTTCGGTCGTAGACGAAATCGAATTGGACCGTGCAACGTCCGGATCTGGGAATGCATATGCAAGACCGGCTGTGGGTGCCTCCGCGTTGTAAATCTCGGAGCGAGGATTCGACGAGATCGCAGGTGCCGTGCGACCAGCCGCAAACCCACGATGTTCGCTGGCTCGCGGGCCCAGGGGTGAAAGAGGCTGCCCCCCAGAATAACGGGGACCCCGGTATGTATTGTTCATATTCACATCCATAGAAATCCCGCGCTCCCTTTGCAAACCTGAGACAATCGATGTCTGCGAAGCATTGGTGCTGTGGTAAGGAGACGCTGGGTTTATGGCAAGAGAGCTAATTCCCTGGTTCATCCGGCTATCTATACTGCTCCGACGTGATTCCGGGGGCTCTGCAATGCTACCTCGCTGCGATGGTGCGTCATAGTTCTGGTTAATGGAAGGAAGTGCTGGATTTGGTTGGGCTGAGCCAAAGTTTGGGGACGGTTGCGCCCCCGCGGAGGAAGGGGTATTGGCATTCGAATGGTCGGTAGGATAAGGAGATCGATCGGAGACCGTAGACACGCGGTTGGGAGATGGCTGAGAGGATGTGAGAAACGAGAGAGACGGGTAGTTACCGGTCCCATTTGTCGTCGTGGAATAGGTAGAAGATCCTAAAGACGCCAGGTCAGCGCTCATGAAACCAGCCGTAGTATTGCGAGAGCTTTTACTTGTGCTCTGGGGCATGGACCAATTCCCCGAATCGCGCTCAATCGTGTTCAAAGATGCATTGCCGGGCGATTTCTCCGCTGGAGGAGCAACGGTAGTGGTCATGCTCGCTGTCAGAGTCGATATCGAAGGAAGGGTTTGCGAAGAAACGACTGTAGGGGTTTGTGGTCCAGTAGTGGAGGGCCCCCATGGCCGGTGCGTAAGTGTGGCTTCCATGACCGACTATTCACGGAAAGTGTGTCAATGCGGGAAAAAGGAAAGGTGTTCGAACGAGCGTCCTAGTACAGAATGTAAAATAGACCGCTTCGCGCACACTATCTCATGTTCCAGTAACAGACGGGTAAGGGTTTGAATGAAGTCGAGTTGTCAAACTGATCTCGCTATAGGAATCTCCGTTGTTACAAGATACAGGCCCAAAAAATCGTAAAACTGGTACCTATTCCAGATTTCGACCGTGGAAGTATGACGTCGCAGGAAAGCCTACTAGAATTCCAGGGTGCTTCCAATTACTTCGCAGGATATTGACGATGAGACCGAGCTCAGTAAAAAGAACAAGTGACGCTCTCCCTTCGATGTCTGCAGGACTCGGCGATGCAACGCGAGGAATATCCGTCGGCCAGAATCACTCGGGCGTCGACCCACAAAACACGATATTCCACCACGCAGATATTTTTGCCCTGGTAGCAAAAGCCGATTTCGAGGTTTGTGGTCTAGAAGTGAAGAAGTGTTGTAATTTTTGTTTGTGAAGGAATGGAACGGACTGTCGAGAACGGAACGTCGGGGGGGACGGTGGAGTGGAAATAGCGTGGTAGTAGGAATGGCCGAAACTTAGTTGTACTGTCGAAACACCGGGGGGAAATTTTGGGTGTGTTTGGAAAAATAAAAAAAAGAGAGAAAACTAGAGTTTTTTTCCCTTTAAAATGCCCAATGGAATTTCACGTCAGCATAAGAAGCGGAAATTAGGTACAGATGGTAGCAACTAGAGCCAATAATGCCGGGGCATAGTTCGCAGGTGATGGATCTCACAGAAGCAGCTTACCTTAAACGAAGGCGCAAACGCTCAAGAGGCGCAGCGGAACGTGGCACAAAATCAAAAGGACGAACAATTGGGCAGGAAGAAAGTTATTAGGGCAAAGATCCCGACCGACAATGGCCAGCAGAACTTTAATGGATCCAGCGAATAGTATAACTTGTGGGGGGGTAGGAGGGAAAAGGAATCTGAAGGAAGGGAAAGAATTCGAGGAATAAGCAATGATTCCTACTCCAGAGGCAAAGACAAGGCAGCAGGTCGCAGATTGTGAAGTGAGAGGATCGAAGAACGATGATGGAAAAAGAGAGGGGGAAAAAAAGTCAAAAGGTAAAAAAGAAAGAAAGAAAGAAAGAACCAAGGGTAAAAAATGCGAATAGGTAATAATAATAGTAATGGTAGGGAATAAGGAGGAGTAGTACCTCAGACGGTGGAACTCTGAGAAGTTTGGAACTCGATCAAGTGGGAAGGACTAAAGCGCTCTAGCAGCGGAAGCTATCGATGATGTTCGGCCTAAAAGGTTGGGGTGGCAGTGGAATCGAGGGATGGCTGAAAGAAAAATGTATTGCTCTAGAAGACAGGTTAAAAAAAATTTAAAAAAAAAAAATTACTGCGTCGGAGTTGATAGTTGCCGTACTTAGTCCCGTATTTAGACCAAGAGAAACGGGACACTGAGAGACAAAGGGAATGAGACTTATCAAGCCTCTAACAAACGGGCAATATCTGAAAAGGGATAATGCTCAGTAATAGCTCACAATTTGAGGGGGCATAATGAAGAACGACAAGACACGACACGACAAGACAAAAGCAAAGCTACTAACAAGGTCTCTGTTTGAAGAGGAAAGAGTATTCTGGACGTATTGTATACTACTACCTAAATCGGAGATGGTAGGTAGTGCCTGGAAAGGTAGGTAATGTGCTAGTAGGCACCAAGGTAGTGGGAGAAAAGAAAGGTCAAAAAGAAGGATAATCAAGGCCAGTAGGAGGATTTATGACAAGAATGATTGACAGCTATGGTTCATCCCGGTGGAAAATTAAACATGTGGAAGAAGAGAAAATCTAATGTGATAATGACTGACTACATGGAAGTTCCAACACATGGTGCATGGTGCATGGTGCAGTCCCAAAGGTCACTCACGGACTCAACACTCCCTACGAACCAGGGACTGCACAATATCATTAGATCTATTTGATGTACCTTCTCAAGGAGGCGGCAAAAAGTTCTTAGAACATAGCTGAAGAATGCATGCATGCAACTACAGATCACTACCTATATTGATGGTGAGTTTAACCCTCCTGCCTGTCCTGCGCCCAGTCCTAGGTTGACGTGCACATATCTACCCATGTACCTTTGACTTTCAGCCCTGAAAAGGTAACACCCTCTAAAGATGACGGATGGAGAAATAAGATAAATAAAAAAATCACATCAGTAATGATGATATTGAGTCATTAACGGTTTGGTGTAACTTCAAATGAAAGCAAGTAACGAGACAGGTAAGGAAACTTGGGAGGGGAGGGGCACACCTAATTCAACCAAATCACCTGTTCCCAGCAATGAACACGAGCTCTAGTAAATGATCGGAGACCGGGTAAAGCGATAGCACTACTTCTCTCATATGACAGCAGCGCCACTAGAGCTGACAGGTATTATTGAGCAGAGATTTGGATCTTAAATGACGGAGAGACAAGCATACGGATACGGGAATCCAAGGTTTTGGTTTTTTTTTTTTTAAAAAAAAAAAAAAACCAAAAAACCAAAGTCCCCCATTTTATGCCTAGTAGTAGTCAAGCACTAGACTACACAGAACCGCACTACTGCGCGAAAATGGAACATCGGAGCCACCGCCACGAGGCTATCTTCTCTGGGGAGGAGAAACTTAACTGGTGGTACGTACCCTTAGAACACCACCATCCATGGTAACCTTCCGGCCACAATTTAGAGAGAAACAGCATGGCCATATGAACAGTGCTGTTTATACTTCTGTCGAATGCCAGGTACCAAAAGTTGAGGTTACTCGGCCGGCCACTAGTGGACCTTCGCATCAGATAACTGGCTGATTGATCTTGCTGGTATGGGAAAATACGTGGGAGTTTAGGTACTCTTGTAGTAAAATATTCATTCCTCTTCCATAAATGATTATCCGATTGTACAGAGAGGTACAGTACATACTACATATACTATATAATGGGCATAGTTTGCTTACTGCAGAATCCGAGCAATATGCTGTTGTCATTCATTTCCATTTGCAACACTAGGACAGATCCCTGGAGCTCGTCATCACTGTGTATCCTTATTGCAGCAGAAATGTCATACCTTAATCATGTTTATCTAGATAGCACGGCTCCTATCCTAGATGCTACACCCTCGCCAGTCAAGATCACCATTTCAACGTCTTTTCTCCCCTCGATTATGTTGATTATCTGAATATTATTTTGATAATTGGTGGGGGGGGAAACTGTAATTTAACCTTTATAGCTTCAGTTTTAAATTGAAATAGCCGAGATCTACCCTTTTTGCGAGATTGTAAGGACTCATCTTGGCAATCCTCATGCCGATCTCACAAAGCGGTACAATACTAGGACGGCCAGAAGGAGGGTCTATCTCTAATTCTGTTTTCCGTTCCTTCGCCTCGCTCCCCCACTCCATCTGCGTGTTGAGCCGGGGCCGGACATGAAAGGACCTTCCTTCATCCTCATTATTGGAGCAAGACTAGCCGATAAAGGCTTAACTCAAAACAGGGTATGCCTGTTTGCCGACTGACATCCGGCCACGACTTTTTCAAAGAAGAAAGCCAAGGATCCATCGATCATTGAGGGAGCCAACGGGTCTAGTAGTCTTGTGTCTGCCAGTCGGAACTTAGGACCGGGGAGGTGAGGGGAAGTCGTTAGGCTGACAAAGAAAAGATCCAAAAGAATGGGGAGGGGGGAAAGAAAAGAGAGAAAAGAACTGCAAGACCATATGGGTCCATTTCACAGTCCAATGTGGTAACCCCTTTAGTGATTAGTGTCATTTAGAAGCAGTAGCTTGGACCATCCGGGAAGTGGGGCCCAGCATGGGACGGGGAGTCGATCCAGGGCCAATCAACGTATCACAGTGCGAGAAGCCGTCATGGCAAATGCACCCTCCACGCCTGCAAAATGTCCCCGTGGCCTGAAGAATTTCGGCACCTCAAAAACCCATGGTGCTGGATGATGAAAGAACACGTTGTTGAAAAATGGGTCAAACATTCCTGAGCGAGGGGTAGTCAACGCGAGGGATGGATGGTACTGGACTTGGCAACACCTTGGGCACAGGTAAGGTACCCACTCAAAACAGAGTGTCTTGTCTTTCTTTACCCTTTTCCTTTCCAAATTACATCATGGAACTGAGTATCCGCGTCATTGGAATTTGAAACTCTTTTATACAGTTTTCGCCCAAGACACTCACTACATTTGTCTCAGTAGCTGGGGGGAGGCATGGAGATTCAGCCAGATGATTGTCGTGGGGTGGACGATGTGCATTCATTGTATGTACATTCATTCATTAATTATTGCTACAACTGCTACCGATTATTTTTATTTTTATTTTTAACCTCCGCGGATATATGTGACAATTACGAGTCGATCACCGTATCCATACTTCGCCAGCTAATTTTGGCCCAAACTCGATCTAGACTGCGGTAATGACGGTATAGATTAGCTGGACAATCAATCCTCTATGGGGAGATTGAAGAGAAAAAGGGTACCGGAACGTTCCTATTTTATCCGATTTCGCAGTATGATATGAAAATAATCAATAATAGGAAAAGCATAGAATTGACATGGTTAATATTACTAGTATAACCTATTCGGTAATTGATCGTCGGGTGTTGGAGGGGGGAAAAATCCTTACTAAGTATATAAATTAAATAGAGAGGAAAAATGAGAGAATAAAAAGGAAAAAAAGGAACAACCCCATCCAGACCTTAGTCCTCGGTCGGCCACGATCTCGATACGGGCTGCTTTCACGTGGCCGCACTGAACGATCGTCCTCAGGGGTCCCACGGGCGGCGAACTACCGTACCTAACTGTATTGTATTTTGTGGCACGAAAACAAAAACGTCCCTGGGCCCTCCTTGCAGGTCTTAAGAGCTTGATCATCGCAAATGATTCGAAAATATGCTTCTGGTGGATCAATTCTCCTAGTGAGGTTGCACTAGGCAGCTAGCTGAATCTATTCAAATTGTTCATGACAATAAGACACACATTCAGGAAACCGGATGGTCGATCGGATTTGATGGTTATAGTGATGTATGTATTTTACTAAGTACATACGGACTTAATATAATGGTTGCACTCTTTCTTATGTTTACCAGGTATTTCCCTGTATGTACTACGGTAGCAAAAAAGTGTCATGACCAGCTCTGCACACACCGAACCAGATGCATTAGCGACCGGGGCAATCTCCAGGAAGGTGATAAAACACCTAGGAATAATCCATAGGTATGGATATGCATAGTAAGACACTAATTAATGGAGGGTTAGGGGTGATCCTGTAAAATTGTGATTTCTCGGGGAATTGTCGTTAGCACCCAGGTAAGGTAGTAGCTGTTCTCTCCCTTGCATCTAAGCCTTAAGTCCCAGCCAGTAAAAGGAGGGTTAGCATCATTAGTCGCGAGTGACGATAGAAGATATGATTATTTTGACTTTCAGCAACAAAACACATGGCAACCACGGTGGAATGATCGCCGCTAAGAAAAACTTGGTTGCCTTTCAAGGTTCTGGACTATCCGTCGGTGCTAACTGGTCCAGCCACGGAGCTGGCCAAGAATCCCGCGCAAAGGTGCGTGGTTCTTAGCCTTTCAAGTGTCTTGCTTATTCAGGTGCTCTCGCCATATCAAGAATCGAAGGAGTACGGATAGTGAGGGAAAGTTCACGTGCAACCGATGGAATCTTACTTTTCTTCTTTAACCTCCCACAGAGCATCCTGTGCTCCATCTCTGACCGGTGGAAAGCAAACACCTACACCATGCAGGGAGGCGCCAATAGTCATGAAGGACAGCGGGTATATTCATCCAGCACTTTCCCCCGCTTTTGTGGAATGTGACCGTCAACATGCATGCATGCATGCATACACATGTGCAGATACCGCATACTGACTGACTGATGGGTAGTATTGATCCCGGGCATGATCTACTTCCTGTCTCTCGCTCATGCCCTTGCCTGCCAGGTTTCAGTCCATTTGACCAGAAAGGCCAGTATTACAATACGCGGTATAGTGAGTAGTAGTCACCAATACTTCCTGGTCATTTTCCAATACCCAAGGACTCACTCGGCCGTTGGCATATCCACCATACTGGATGATCGTCAGACAAATTTCATCCCTTCTTGACCACATGGAGCTGAGATGTCCAGATGATTCGGCGTCTATCAGTCGGATTGGATTAGCGCTTCACCGACTTCTGGCTTTGACCGTTGTTGGACAAGTGTTACTTCCCAGAGAGGCCCTTACTCATGTATTTGCTTCTAGATCCCCGGGGGATGGTTTATGATCCATTGACACAAGGTGTCAGACAATGAAATGAAACAAGGCCAGGCATTATGTAAGAATTAAGGTTATGGAACAAAAACCACATAGCCATTTGATACCTGATGACTTTGACAACGGCAACCTCAGCAAATCCCTTTGACTATGCACTAACGGTTATACACCGTATCACAAACGACTCCCATACCGTCTGTTGCCGGCAACGGTCCCGAAATCTTAATCTCCTTGGAATTTGGTTCTTTTTTGCTTCTGGTGTTTTCTTTTCTTTCTTTTAAGTATTTTGCTTTTCTGGAGTACATCGAACTCCGGTGCTAACGACTGCAAAACTGACAACCGCCCACCAAATCAGATCCCCCACCAGACGCCAACGTGGTACGAGATACGCAACATTCCCACGGAGTTTTTGTATCAACTTTGCTAACTAGTACACTAAAGTACAAAAAATAAAGCTAACACCTGCACTATTTTTGTGTCAAAAAGAAAAAAAAAAAAAAAAATGGCCCTGTAACTCCGAGTCAGAAAAATCTAAGCCATTGGGTGTGACACTGCACCTTCAGGGATCATCAACCATGCCGGAGGAGGGCCCGTGTTGCTTGTGTAACCCCCCTTATCATCTCGCCCGCGTGCTCAGACCAAATTACTCTCCCCCTTTTGTGTCGATTAGCCGTTGGAGTTAATTAGTCCTGGGCAAGATGGCGATAGATCGCCGACGAGATAGATAAACGCATGCAATCGGCCGCCCGATACGTGTGTCAATTTCGGGTGGTTTTTGTCCCTTCGTTTGTTTTCCTTGTAGCACTATCGGACCCGATTACTACAATCATATAGAGCATTATAGTCCCGACTAAGGACACAATCTCAACCTTCACTTCTGGGCCCAGGGGAATTGCTTCGGATTTAACTTCATCTAAGTCAGTCTATCATTGGCTAAGCGGCCACGCCGTAGGTGATGTCCGTTACAGTGCTGCAGACGGCATGTGTGTGACATGACAGGGATATCGGAACGAGTTAATATTAAATCATCGATCCTCCGGGACGCACGATAATAGCAGAGGCTACTATTCCCTCCGCGCCCATGGGAGGGGCAAGTCCCAGTCTAGTGCAATACTCTTGGTACGCTATTGGATCCTATGCATACGTTTTCATCTACTTTGATAAGTGATGAATGCTCGTCGTCGTTCAACCACCTGCCTATCTTGGTATAGATCCACTTGTAAGGCTTGCACATGGCAAGAGACGGAGCTGGGTGGTCGTCTATTTGCCGAACGTCGTATACTCTGTACATTTCTACTTAATGTTGTGATGAATGAGCATTGCCGCAGTGCTCGCTTCTATGTAGAGGATTATCACCTAAGTAAGCGCTGGCTGACCATTTTCATTCCCCACTATGGAGTACTTGAGTCTACTCGGACGGGCGAATGGATAGGGCATACGATGCGATTGGTTCTCGAAAAAAAGGAACAAAAGCTGTCACCAGCCTTGTTTTATTGACAGTCAGCGTGACTACCATCCAGTGAGCATCATCAACTGGATGCAAAAAAAGGAAATTTTCCTTTAAGGTCGTGCCCGGGATCGAACCGGGATTGCGAGAATCAGAATCTCGAGTGCTAACCATTACACTACACAACCGCAATTGTTATCAGTCGGCTAGATATTAAGCTACAAAACTAAATAATTTTACTAGGTTCAATGTGATCCAAGCATGGATTGTGGTTGTATAGAGCATCTATACTAAGTCGACTTATTTATGCTTGAAGCCCATGTGGGTATTCAACGTAACCCAGACTTCCATATAGGATGGTTAGAAAATATTCTCCATGGTTTATTCTTCTTTCTTTGCCCTTGTCTCCATTATTTAGTAACCAGTGCTGGGGATATGTAAACTGCGCAGATATATAGCACTCCTTTGGATACTATATACATATCCAGAAGGCGGGATAGTTCCCTCGGGATTTCCCAGAAACAAAATATCATACGGACTACCTAGCACAGTTGCAGTACGTCTAAGACCAAAACATAAAGGCCAAGGGTTCACAATAACCCTGTTACCGTCATCGAGCAAGGAAACCCTAATATCTTTGAACCATAACTCGAAACACATTGTCTAGAACCCAACGTTCAGACCCGGAAAGGACACCTGATTAGAAGTTGTTTCATATTGTAAATAGTCTTCGTCCTCGAAGGTATAACATGGTGAAAGCGTGGAATCCATGGGAGTTTGTTCATATCAATCGAGGCACTAGCCCTACACTATCATACCGTAGGCAAGGGCAATGGTCACCGTGGATGTGCTTAGCAGTAACGAAGTGGCAATATTATTCACAACTACAAGAAAAGAGTCAAGGTTGCCCCCCTAGACGACCCCCGTCTAGTGAATGCTCGAGACCCACACCTAGGGTTGATGTCCATCTGCATACGATAGCGCCTTTAACTATGCGTGTCTTCAAACACAGGCTACATAATTTAGCAGAGAAAATGACAGTTTAGCCATGATCTCATAAGCACTTTCTCTTCATTTACCCGAAAAGGCGACTCACATGCTCATGCTCTAGTAGACTGTCGTGGGCCACTATATCACAGTGGGGGTGGAGGGATCTTAGGCAAAGGCATCCAAACATTGGTAGAGGTCCCAGAAGATGTGCTTTTCTAGCAAGATATACATATATGCGGCACCCCTAGTTCTTTGTCTTCAACGCCATACTAGTAGCATACACGGTATTCGACTGGCTATAAGCTATCCCCTCACACAGGGTAGCTTAGAGCCCATAGATATGATATGATAATGCAAGAGACAACGTCTCACTTTTAAATAAAAACGCCGATTTTAAGTAGACCAAGGAGGAGATCCAACCAGGTCCTGGTATTGCAAAATGAAATCGCGCCAGATATAGATCGCACTTAACGCCCACCTCGAGCGGCTCCAATGCCTCACTGTCTACCATCGTCTAATAAGCACCCCCTTAATGTAAGAGCCCGGATCTAGGGATCTCGAAGTGTCCACAATAATTACTCAAGATAAATAACTCTCTAGGCTGTATGATGTTAGGCATTCTCAAGAGGTACTCGTATCATCAAAAAAAATACCTATCGGTGTCTCACAAGCATGTATCTAAACCAGGTATATCCCCGGATATCCTCTTTAACACTTTTCCTGCATTATGGTAATCAAATAGCCTTTTTTGCCATTGACCATTTTTAACCATTTTACGAATTATTCAACTATCATAGACAACCTTTTCTTCCCCCATTCCCCTTGAAACCTAGTATATTCCTGGACGTGGTGACCCACAGTCTTGATGTACAACTGAAGTTCGTTATCAAAGCATTAGACAGGTAGCAGTGACGATGGACAACGGTTGTGCAAGGCAGCTTCCGCAGCTGTTATCTCCACCCCGAGCTACTTCTGGAGTTGATTGTATACCACTTAGTCCCTCCTCTAGTATCTCCTCTAGTATCTCTGGTATGTTCTAACCCCATCCTCCAAATCAAGCTAAGTATTATCGCAAATACCTCAGTCCTAGTCAACGACTTTGTGTACTGTCAACTGCCTCACTACATATAGAAGCAAATGAAACAGAGCCGATATGCGGGTCTCTAAGCGTCACCTCCCGCATGTCCCGTAGTAGCGTCACTGGAAAGACCCAGTTTGTGCCCTCGACAGATCTATAACATCGTTTCATACCTCCACGAAATAGTGTAGATGTCGGTGGCCAGTTAGATTGTCTTTGATTGCTGTAAGCCTAGTTAGTATCAAGCTGACCTGCCCCACACATCCACAGAGGCCTTAATTACTTATCATAATGGTAGGACAAGGGGTGAAGATGCCGTGTATGATTCGTCCTTGAGCGAAAAAGCATCATTTTCAAAAACAAACTGGTTATAGGTATCCTAATCCATGAGGCAGCTGCAAAATTGAGCTGCTACATTGATAAATAGGGTTTAGTTACGAGCCACCCACCAAAAAGAGAATAAAAACCAAACCAAACAAGTAAAGGCCGCCATCTACATCATCTGCTCCGCATGAGAGCCAGCACAAATAGTATCATAGCTGACTACCTGCATATCAGGGACAAAAAAGTAAAATTTAAGTCGTGGTCGGGATATAACCGAATTTACACGACTCAGAAATTCGGGCATTAGCAAAAACATTATGTGTTTTTGCTTTTTGGGTAATGGAAGCAAGGGTATCGTTTGACTGTGGTTTTACTGAGGTTGATTCTAGGCACAGGTGACTTGTGAGCGATGAACTATGGCGATAGATCGGCCAATATGGCCGTAGATATTACCCTATGAGCTTCTAGAGCTAACCACTTAAGAATGGAAAATAACCTCAGACCGTAGTAATCAATGTCTTCCGCGGAGGTGACCTCTAACTTCCTGCAAGACCACCAAATCTAAATTCAGCAAAGTGGAGACTATTCCTCCAGGAAAGCTCACTCATGTACTAAAGTTTGATGCACATTAAGATTTAGTGCTGACTCGGCTGAGTGAGATGTTTGACCCCAAAAGTTCATGTAAATTACGGGCCGGAGGAATGGATGGATGGGTTAAGCGGTGGTACTATTCCTATAGTAAAACGGTCCGAGCTCTAGGTAGTTAATTAGACAGCGCCTGCTCGTCTAGATTGCCCCAAAGCACATACAAACGAAATTGCTTAGCAGCGGTGGATTGTGGCTGTGTGTGCATCATCCGCAGAGCTGAGACACCGGAGTCGGGCGTTCGTTCTGTTCTAAAGTGGGAATACAGCTCTTGCCGTCCGAGGGATCGCCATATCTCAATCGGGACTGAGGTTGCTAGTAGTAGATAACGGACATGTAGGCAGCAACCATTTGAACACTGCATGGGCTGAGGAAAAAAAAAAAAAAATAAAATTCAATCTATTTTTATCATTTGGGCGGTGCCCAATGCCGGGTTCGTGAAAATAGTCCAAGTTATGTATATACAAACGCACAAATGAAAATTAGCCAAAAGGAAATATTCTTATTCCTCGTCGGCTTCCTCATCCTCATCGTCATTGTCACCGTCACCAAACTCCACGCCCATCTCCCCGGTGATATCCCACCGGTCTCCCTTGGCGGCCTCACTGACATACTTGACGAACTTGAGGGTACCACTGTCGCGCAGGACAATGCTCAGTCGGTTCCAGCCGGCGGCGGTGCTGAAGAGAATACCGTCATCTTCGTCTGCCCCAGCAGACTTATAGATGGCAGCGTCGCCGTCCTCCTCGTCGTTCCCAGCCATGTAGATCTCATAGCCACCCACGGCGGGTTCTTCGGCGTCGCTCTTTGGCTCCTTGGGCTTGAGCGTCTCCGCAGACTCGCCGTTCTCGTCCTCGTCCTCGTCCTCCTCATCGTCGCCCTCCTTCTCCCACCCTGGAGTAGGCGTCAGGGAAAGAGTGAACTCTAACCGCGGCTCTTCGCCATCGTACCCACTGGCCAGAGTGTAGTCCTGTCCACGACGGAAGCGGCGTGCCATAAAGTCGTAGCTCATGAGGTAGTCCGCACCAGTAATTGTTGCGAGCCATTTCCGGAATGCCGGTGATGGGAAAACATCGTCAAGCAGCTCCTGAATGGGGCTCTTCGCGTCCTGGGCGCGCGTCGAATGCTGCAGGAACATGTAACGCTGCTTGTGAGGGGGACGGGCGACAGTCCAGCCGGTCTGTGCTTGAATCTCATCCGATGATCGGGGAAGATTCTTCTTCTCTTGTTCTTCGATGTACTCCCGTATGCGGGCGGAGAATTTGTCCGACAGGAACTGTTCCAAGTTGAGCGATGATTCTTCGGCGAAGGTCTCGGACATCTCCTCTGCGATGTCCGGGGTGAGATACGTTGGCGAGATATATTGGATCAGGAAGTTGAGATCAGACTCAGTGAATTCGACGTCACTGGTCTGTTCCTCCACTTTGCCCTTGCCCTTGCCCTCGGCCTCCTTCGATTCTTGCTCGCAGCGGATTGGCTTAGGCTGAGGGAGATCATAGATATCACCGCGTCCCTGGAGCTGAGCGAGACTGCTCCGCTCCGCAAGCTTCTCCTCTAGACCCTCCTCATAACCGTCCTCTCCCTTCTGTGGGATATGGAACCATCCACTGATGGCCATGCGTACCCGCTTCTTCGACGTATCCTCGCCTTCTTTGAAATGGTAGACTTCCTCGACGTCATGGAAACTCTCTCCGGGCTGAACGGTGAAAAAGCTGAGCTGGTTGAAGGCAGGAGGGATGCTGAGACTGAAATCCGGGCTGGGAATCTTGACATCTTCACCCTGGGCATCCTTCTTCGTGGTTGTCGGGTAGAGGCGTAGGGCACCACCCCATTCCGCCTGCCAGGGAGTATCGGGATCGGTCAGATACAGGATATAGCTAACACGTCTGCTACCGATGACGTCGTCATGGCACAGCAGGTGACATCCCTCGTTGTAGATGTTGATGGCCATATCGGTCTTGCGACCACTCAGCTTGCCCGAGCCGGTCACAGACGACAGGTACTCGCGAAAGCGGGCGGAGTACATCGCATCGCGAAGCTTCAGCAGCGACGGCAATCGCGACACAGATGTATCATCCAGTCCATCCAAGTTCGCCAGATCTCCCGACTGGAAAATTTTGTAGATGTCCGTTTCCTTCTCGGTGAAGTCCAGATGTTCTTGGATTTCGCTGCGGACCGCGCGTAACAGGGAGGGTTCGATCAAGGAGTGGATGACCCCGTGCTTGTACCTTGAATAATAATCAGCACTGTGCACATGTATGTCTCTCGGTGTGTTGTGGACTCAGATGTCGACGTACGGTGCGGACTGTGCGTATTGCTCGGTATACTTCTGCTGCTCCGAGGTCTCAAAGAGACCGTCGCGGAAGCGCGCAGCGACTTCCTCGCTCGACAATGCCCGTTTCTTGGATTCGGGCTGGCCATTGCCACCCAGCGATTCTCTTCCTTCGGTCTTGCGTTTCATTTTGCTCGGGATATGCGTGTTTCCAGAGCAGACGGAGTTCGAGGGGCCGCGGAAGTGGAGGGTCTTTTTTTTTTTTCTCTTCCTTTTTCTGGGCGGTGAGAAAACCAAAGGCAGCGATCAGGCCACAAATCAGGCCATGGTCAAGATCAATAACTTACTTGAAAAGGAATAAAGGACGATGGGGAGAGATAATCTTTTTTCATGAAAGTTGAAGAAAATGAATAGATACTAATTTGATTGTCTATCTTTATTTACTTGTTTATTTTGTATATTGTTGATCTAATTGATGATTTTATTATGACAATGCCAGACGGACATTCAGAGTCCAGACTATAGTCTTGCCATTGATGGTAGTTTCAAATGAAGATATACTGCTGTAAAGAACTAGATACTATCTGGAATATGAACATATTATCGTGAAACCATATAGCCATATAACAATGGTACGTAAGGCACGGAGTACAAAAAGATGCAATTCGACCCCAATAAAAAAGTACCACCAGACGGAAAGACGTCATTAGCCATCCGAGTGTCCAGAGAAAACCAAAACAACCAAACTAACAACATCGAAGTTCCCAACAATCAATCAATTTCCTCCACGACAACCGTCCACCGCGATTTTCACGCACCGCCGTCTCCAGTCAACAAACAAGTTTCAACATTAGCGCCCGCATCTACAGTTTATGGTTCCGGCACCATGCAACCATCACAGAACAATGGAAGCAATCCAAATGATCGACCAGGGACTCCACCTCGCCCACCCTATTCCCCAGTCACTCCGGTCTTCGCCCATCTCGCCCCAGTCCAGAACCCCTCCATGTTTCACGGTGCGCTGTCACATCCAATAGTTCCCCCAGCTACATCGCCATCGCCAACAAGTAGCGCTCCTCCAAATGGCGCAACGGCCTCTGCAATGCTACCCCCAATGGCATCGGCACTCTTTGCGCCGGAGCCGGCTTCGGTGCCGATCTCGGAGAGTGAGAACCCCGACGCTATCGCATTGCGATCTACCATCTCGATTCTACAGCTACAGAAGGAACAGGGCCTGCGCGATATACGGAAACTGGAGAGGCTGAAGGCAGCGGCAGCTGCGGATCCGGAGAGGTTTGCGCGCGAACTGGCGGCGGGAAATCTGACTGCGAAAGATCCGGGAGGCTTTGTGAACTTCACGCATACTGATGACGATGACGAGGAGGAAGATGATGGGTTGGAGAACTCGAAAGAGCGGGGTATGGAGACAATACCGACGCCGCAGAATGTGGTGCGCATGCCTCCTATCAATTGGAGCAAGTATCAGATCGTGGGGGAACCGTTAGACAGGATGCATGAAGAACAACGACAACGCCCGTCTCTAGGTGAGCCTAGACGAGAGGAACCTACGCAACGGGCGCAAGAGCACGTCCTTGCCTCGCCGTATCGACCCCTGGTAGATAAATTAGAGTCTCCGGACAAAGTGAAGGGCGTCAGCAAGAACAAGAAAACATAAGGATTTGGCAAGTGAACTCTGTGTTTTATGAAGCTAGACTCTACGGTACGGTCTCATCTGACTGGTCTCACTTATATCATAACTATGGTAGCGTTCATGCATCGTGTCACATCATCATGAAGAGAGGGAGAGAATAGGAGAAAAAAGGCAAGCAAGGATGTATGCTCGTTGGTATTCTTACATGTCGCCTGCGAATATCAAGCCAAGACGGAGACCCTTGGCTATGCCAGGCCAACAGCAAGTGATGCCAAGATACCAAAACCAGTTACAAGCACCAGATACAGGAAAGCTTTACGACAACGTCTTTCTAAACTCCCCCATACCGGCCATAGTTTTCAGGAGTCTCTCATGCGCCAAGTGAAATCTGTTGTACACTGCTCTCGATTCTCCCAGCTCTTCTGCCGCGGTACGCACCTCAGACACCGGTGGAGGCGGAGGTACAGGCGGAGCTCTGATATCGTTCCTGGGTGCATTGGACTGGCCTGTCGTCTGACGGCCTTTGTCACGCGACTGACGAG
This sequence comes from Aspergillus hancockii, assembly GCA_001696595.2. NCBI lineage: Eukaryota > Fungi > Ascomycota > Eurotiomycetes > Eurotiales > Aspergillaceae > Aspergillus > Aspergillus hancockii. The sequence continues at coordinate 14,424 of MBFL02000018.1, read as the reverse complement.
CAGCCTGTTTTCTAAAATCATCGCGATTTTCTGACTTTGTCTTCGCACGCTCTTTGGCCGCCTTACTAGCTTCATGTCCCATAACCCACGCCTGGGCTTTGTGGCACTCCGGCTTAGCCACCGTGAGGATGTTGGCGATGTCATCATTGGAGAGAGGAAGCCCTTCAGTAGTGATCCCTTCGGTACTAGCGGAGCTCTGCTGGATTTGTCAGACAGGGGCTCGATACCCGATTTGAGTGGTTGAGTTCTTACTGCGCGAGCCTTAGCATTGATAACATCATTTAAAAAGTAATCGCCCCCAGGCATTTCGAAGGGCCTGTCAAGGGAAGCTTTCTTGTCGGACCAGTATTTATCCATCGAGAGCTCGGGATTCTCTTTGTCATCCTTGCGTTTGATGCTCTGACGCTCGGACTTCGTTATGTTGGACGTATTAGAGGATTCGGGACAAGGGGGAGGATCGGGACGCTTCTTGGAATCTGCCTTGGCCTTGTTTTCCCTGGCGGAGTTGTAGGTTCTGCGCAAAGTCAGACCGACGAAGAATGCTATGGTAAAAGCTAGAGACTTGAGGAGTAACATGGCTAGTGATAAGGGCATTAGGGACAGTGGTAATAGGATGAAAGGGTTAAAGAAGTGCTGAGAAGAGACTGCTAAGAATGGCTGTTAAGGATGACTATTATGAATTTTATATAGTTTGTTATCAGCACATTAGATTTTGTGACATACCCAATCTTCTTGCTAAGTTTCGTTGACTCCATTGCGTGTTGATGCATCTGTGGACAATGGTGGTTGTGGAAAGGAAAGTGCGTGTTCAGGAGTTGTCAGAGATGGCAGGTGAAAGGCCTCATTTCTAAGGATACTTAAAGGACACTGATTCGTATTCTAAGTGAATAACAGAAAACTCTCTAACTAATCTCGCGTACCTCGCTACTTTGCTTCTTGAGGCAGGAATACTCCTCAACGTCGGTGTTCACCACCAATTCACTCTTCTGATATTAGGGTTATCCCATTTCCTACACCCGTTCCCTATAACTGGTATGTAGATTTGATAACAAGAGATAGGGACTAGATTGGTTACTCTATATTTTTTGATTTTTCAAAAATGCAATGACTGTGTTGATAGTATTGTGTTAATATGTGTGCCTCTTATGAGTTTGGATACTTGGTGTTTCCACTCTAAACTGCACACTGTACTTAAATCACAATAATACTAAAGCCTGCTAACTGAGAACTGACAAGTAATGAACATGGGAAAAGAGACACTTTCTATGCTCTGAAACACCCAAGTTCCTTCCTGTACATAGCTAGCCGAGGAAACTTCGCTGCACTACAACAAGTTCATTATTTAGCCTTGTAGAACTCCATGGTTGGTTCCTCTACACAAATAAGCTAATGAGAGACCACCAATTACACATGAAGTGCTTCACAGTGCAAGCATTTCTTGATTAGTAAGGTAGTGATTCTGTAGTGCATTATATTGCACATCTGCTTCCATCCACTAGGAGCCTTACCCAGAGGAAGCCGCTTAACTATGTACTGATGTTGCCTGTACAAGAGCCATGGGCGGAAAGAAAGATATTCTACCGCAGAAATTGATGTAATCAATGCTACACCTGTATTGTCGAAAAGAGACAGTGATGAATAACCTGGTTGGCTGGGACTCAGACACAACCATAATGGTGGGTGTTAAGTACTTCTGCCCTCAATTTCCTCCGTTAGCCGAATCACATTAACCTGAGTACCATACAAATATCTCAGATCCCCTTTCCCTCCCGGCGCAGAGCGCTGATCTGTCTTCTATAACAAAAACCTGATCTTATAGGCTATGAAGCTTATGAAGTCTCCACTGCCCCGGGCATTTTCGGTACAATTTGATGCTCCTATCATGATGGCAACACTCATATGGCTCACGTTCTTTGACGCATTATCTATTGTGTTTGATATTGCCTTTATTTCTGCCTGAAAGTTGACAAGATTCTGCTGTTTGGATGTAAAACGTTCGCTGTTACCAATAGCTTGATTGCGAACTTATATAAAACTAGGGCTACTCTCACCGGTTTTGGCTAGACCATAGTCGGTGTCCTAGACTTCCGGGGGGTTTTTTTTTGATACCATTTCGAGATCCTTGTCGGCTATCTAGCTAGCTTCTTACTCATGATATGGGTAAGAAAAGTACTTGTCAGTTCTGGTTTAGGATGCAGTGTGCAATCGTAAAAAACTCGCTTTCTTTCAGTTTTGTTCTTTCTCTTTTCCCCTCGAAGAATATAGTAAAATTCGTGTCGATCTATAGATTTGCCATTTAGCCAATAGAAACGGTTTCTAGGTCCTTCAGACTCTACTTCTAGAAATCAGGCTCCACGTACTGTGATAGCTGTTACAGATAAGTTCGTCTGCGTAAAATTATAAGAGCTATTCTAACTGATTACTTGGATATACCCGAAATCTGGAGACTGGTCAACACTGGAAGAAACAGGAGTCTGCAGGAGATCACAGGAGAGCCAATCACATTTCCGTGACCAAAGATTATCCACCCTCCATGCTACTGTATATTTTCTCGCTGTTTTTCCCCCAAACCGGTGCCCGACTGTTGCCAAGTATCATGCCCCTTGCCCTCTCAGGAACTTCCGCGGAGCTTGCGCCTTTTCGACTTCCGTTCCTGCAAATTAGGTGTATGAAGAGATATGTTTAGAATCTTGGCTAAGATGCTGATGTGTTGATCATTAAGGGACATCAAAATGAAGTTCAAGTATCTACCTTGTATGTCTTCTTGCGTGATGCATCTTAGGATAACAGGAAAAGGCCGTACTTTCTGAAATCAAACATGTCATACTATGTCATGCCCAACCGACCTCTTATCCGTAGATCAACTCTAGTTAAGTAAAAAGACAACCAGTCCTTCACCCCCCCTTGACCTCTGCTAACCGCATAGCAAGCACCTGGCCCGGCCACCCATCGACATCCACCGCTGCAAAACGTTCAAAGCCCTGAGACTCATAGTATTGTATCAATCTCCCATCGTCACCCCCATAGCAATCCACTCGTAACAACGAGACTCTTGCTTCTTCTCTTGCTAGCTTCTTCGCGTGTTCAAGCAGTCGGCTACCAACCCCATGATTCTTCCATCTGCGATCAGTCACCAACAATCGCACATAAGTCTCGGGCTCGTCCACAGGAGGTGAATAGGGCATCTTATCCCCGACAGCCATCGCCCCGACAATGATACCACGGAATTCTCCTCCGGGACTTGTGTAGAGCGTTGCAGAGGATTCGGGTTCCTCTAACACGGCCTCCTCATCGAGGACCTTGACCGCAAGCCAAATACCGAAGCAAGTGGTTGCAAACTCCTTGATCCGCTCGGCTGACTTCGGTTTTTCTGACCAGGGTACGGTTCCCCATTGTCCGACTCTGCCCAATGATACTAGCCATTCGACGGCGAGATCCAGAAGGTGAATAACTGCTGGTACATGGTCGAGCGTTGCGCGAACTATAATGACCTCGTCGGTCTTGGAATTGGAGATAGCGCTTAGAAGTAGATTAGCGATGTATCTGGAATGGAAGCTTTTCAGTTTCTCTTTTTCCTTCTCTTTAAACATCCTATTACCCTTGGCGATCACTACTGCGACCTCATGGAAGCTGTAGGAAAGTCGACTGCAAAGTACTTACTCTGTAGTCATTCTTTAAGAAGTTCTCGATCTGAATTTAAACTCGAAATTTGGCTGGTGCTTGAATACGAACCGTTGTTAGAGCTTAAGGCCGTGTGCTGACGTGGAATTTGTGTTTACTTATAGTTGTCGACAATAAGCCGGACGACCGTCGGCGCTCTTATCCATTTACAGTCCCCGATACAGTCTGACCTAAGGACTGTGGCGCAGGAGCAGGGAGGACTAAACGAAGTGGGCCTCCACGGATATCCAACGCTACTTGATTTGGCGACCCGTAAACTAGGGACTTTTTTTGGTGCGTTGATGGTTATGACTCGACGGTTTTGACTCCTCGTGAGCCACAGAGCTACATACTCATGGATTTGATTGCTTCCTGTCCTAGATTTAGGATCTGCTAACTAGCCTAGAACCTAACATGATATAACAGCATCCTCAAGAAAAAAAGCGGTTCTTTGGACGTGGAAGACCAAGATGCTCCCTCAAAGTCGTCCCTTTGTAATCCCTCCGGAAGATGCCACGGCGTTGCAACTCAGGGATCAGCCGCTGGACAACATCGTCCAGTCCCTGCGGCAGGAATGGAAACACGACAGTAAACCCATCAGCACCTTCCTCGGCCAACCAGGTCTCCAGCTCATCCGCAATCGATTCAGGCGTGCCAACAAAGGCAAGCCCCGAATAGCCGCCATACCGCTGCGCAAGCTGTCGAACTGTCAGCTTCTCATCCGCAGCCAGCTTCAGCACTCCGGCACGGCCCGACTTGCTAGCATTAGTTTCCGGAATATCTGCCGGCAGTGGACTATCCGGCTCGAAGCCAGATGCATCAGTTCCCAGCGCGATAGACAAGGAAGCAATAGCACTGTCATAGTGGACCAAGCTGTCAAGCTTGAGTCGCTTAGCCCTGGCATCCTCCACTGAATCACCGACAACGATAAAAGCAGCCGGAAGAATCTTAATATGGTCCCGATCACGACCAGCCGCGACCGCACGACCCTTAATATCGGCATAGAGCGCCTTCGCAGCCTCTAGATCCCGCGGCGAGCAGAAAACCGCCTCCGCCGTTTCAGCCGCCAACTGTTTTCCGGGCTCGGATTGACCAGCCTGAACGATCACAGGCCAGCCCTGGACCGGTCGCGCGATATTCAGCGGCCCCTTGACCTTCAGCTCGTCGCCCTTGTGGTCGAGGACATGCAGCTTCTCCGGATCGAAGTACGTACCGCTCTCTTGATCGCGGACGAAAGCGTCATCCGCGAAGCTATCCCACAGCCCGGTGACAACCTCGTAGAACTCCCGAGCCCGCTTGTAGCGGTCGCTGTGCTCTACGTGCTCGTCTAGGCCGAAGTTCTTCGCAGACTCCGGGTTTGCAGTGGTGACGATGTTCCAAGCTGCGCGACCGCTGCTGAGATGATCTAGGGAGGCGAACCGCCGCGCGATATGGTAGGGCTCATCGTAGGTTGTGGACGCCGTCGCTGCGAGTCCTATCTTCTCTGTTACCACTGACAAAGCTGATAGCAGTGTGAATGGTTCGAACGACGTGACGGTGTGGCTGCGTTTGAGCGCCTCGGCCGGCATGTTCAGCACGGCCAGATGGTCGGCCATGAAGAAGGCGTCGAATTTAGCTTCTTCCAGTTTCTTGATGAAGGACTTGAGATGGGCCAGGTTGAAGTTGGCATCTGGATAGGCGCCTGGGTATCGCCATGCGCCGGTGTGCAGGCTCACCGGCCGCATGAAGGCGGTTAGATGTAATGATTTTTCTGGCATTTTTCTTGTCTATATTGAGTGAATTGTATGGCAGTGCAATTGAAAGGTAACAGAAGCTGGGACAACCGAGCTTATATCTATGGCAGTCTGCGGGGTCGACAGCACTCTATTCATGAGCTATTTCATGAGCTACCCTTGTGATGACAAATGCTGCTACGGATGAGTGAAGTTGAGGTTGTAATCACGACATCGATAGCCTATCAATCGGAGATCCTGTGCCATTTCGGCGTAGTTTACAAAGCAGGATTATTCAACAATGTGGAGTAATTAGATGGTGAGCACGGCAGCACGGAATGATGCTTGTGGATATGTTAGTGATTATAGACATGCCCACACCAAGGATAACTCATGTCCTGGATTTTGGTGATCCTGAGGTGACTTGCTATATTATGTGAAAGGATGTCGATGCGAGAAAGATGCTATTAGTTCATACTATACCCATCCTAACCCGGATTCCGACTTTATAGGCCTGTGGTCTGAAAAAAACACCAATACTCTTCGATAACTAAATCTACAATAGACGCATCTACAGACTCCACACTCCCACCAATCACCAAGCATTTTATGCACAAAAAACCTAATTAACCTTTAGCTGGCCCCTGAATTTCTCGACGTTCCTGTGATTCAGGGTCATTTCAGTGCGGCTCAGCCAGTCTCAATCAACAGAGTGCCTTTGAGACCTGCTTTGATGTGCCATAGGATGTTATGTATCGCAATGACTTACTCTAGTTCATACAACATACGCCTGTTACCTGAAGGCTGATTGAGATGTATAGAGCAAAAGAACTAACTAACTACGGCCTTTAACAACGTTGCATACGCTGCCTAACAGCTGCGTTCAGACACTGCTTGCATTGGAATTTTGAACGATCGATGAAAGAACTACAAGACCAACACTATTGGATCAACTCATCCATAATCAGCCAAAAGCGAATTCTAAATCTCCCACAAAGCCAAACCCAGCGAAGCACTGATACTAGCTCCTAACACCACCCGCGCCGCCACACCACCCAGTTTCTTCCCTATAAAGTACCCCCGATCCCATATCAAATGCTTCACCCCATTAAAGCAATGATATGTGAAAGGGGCAGAGACGCCAAGCTTCAGCGCCACCTGTGCAACACTAGGCAGCGACGCAAACGCCGTGACGAGTGTTGCTGAGTCAAGATGTAGACCTAGGGTTGGCGCAAGCAGGTAAGCCGTTGCGAAACCATAGAGGCTTCCAGAGAGCATCAGTCCAGTAATTCGATGGAGGATAGATGCCAGCGAGACGTATCGCCATTTGTATATTGTGAGATGCGGAGCGACCGGGCGATTCCTGCGGTGAAGGGTGAGACGGTCGTGGGCAGTAAGAGGATCTATTTTCTCTATGGTGGTGTGCCTTCTTCATGGTTCACTGGGGGTTAGTGGGGTTTGCTGCAGATATTAGAAAGGTGAATAGGCCAGGTGGTTACCGAGTTTGAACATGGCAGGTTCTAAGGAGTAGGGTGGCTCTTAATCGCGGAGGAGTTCGCCTTGCTGCTGGGCCAGTAAGAAGATGTTAGATTCGAACTTGAAGTAGCAGCAGTACTGATCTGGTCAAAATCGATCGAACCTGGGCTTACAGCGTATACACAAAGGAAGCATCTTTACTGTATATTTTGGATGAGGATGAGCCGCGTGCAATCACATTGAGATGAGTGGTCAGCACATATTATACCCTGTTTTGATATACCCGCTCATAAAGCCTAGGGCTAGAAGGATGGCAAATAGGCTACTCGGGAACAACTTACGAACAATTGATTTCGATACAACCGGGCCACTTGGATTAACCATGACCAGAAACTCTCACATAATTTAGTTAGCTACTGAGCTAGTCATTATTCAATAGTTCTCTAGGTTGGCACGCGAGGACTGGGCAGTCCACGATTGTATTTTGATTTTTGATATTTCTAGTCACAAAGAATTGAAGAGTACGTTGCCTTCTTATACTCACTTCGTTCTTCTTTTTTGTTTCTCTTTTTGCTCTCTCCCCCCCTTGAAACTTAGAGCCAGCGCTGCATCCGCAAAATAGGAAGATTATACTGTTATGGAAGGCTCTCAATTTATTTATTTCTATTCCATATAAAGCTACAGTATCTTCCCGTCGACCTACAGAAAGGCTGCTAATGCCATAATGGTGGGCGGATAATAGCGTAGACGACCACAAAACACTCTCCAAGCTTACCTGGAATGTTGATCCATGGCTTCATGAGCCATTGAGCAAGCTGTTCTGGGGAATTTAAGAACAGCTCGTCCTTGAGCTCTACGATCTACGCATCGGCTTTATGCTTTTGGGACTAAGTGAAGGTGCCACCTCCCTGCATAACCAGAGATCTCGACGAAACCGCAGGTCAACTTGAGGGCGCTGGCCACCATGGCCGTTAGGGTCTTCTCTCGGTTTCATACAGAACCTGGCTCATCCCAAATAATCGCATGCAAACTTTAGGAACAAGGTAGGGCATGATCAAGTATTTCTCCTTCCAGGAGTTTGCTGCCAGGAGTGAGTCGGCACTCTATTTGGCCTGCTGAGGCTCGTCTAGTGGAAGACAAAAGCGTGCCGACGAGCAGAATGATAGATAATTACCATGTTGTACCTTACAGTATGCTGTTGAGTATTAAGAGGCTAATGCATTATAGACGGGCCAAAAGGTCTGTCAGGTCAGCTCCACATCGGGTTCAATCAATGTACCACGCTTTCGGTGAATCGCTTGGTGTTGATATACAGTCCGCTATAGTGGCTCGCATCAAAACCCTCAGTACTTGAGAAAGTTGGGTTAGCCAATGCTAGAGTCCCGCACATACTCCTGCAATAATGTGCGCTGTCACAATTCAAAGCTCTGCGCAGGCGCACAAATCCTACGAAGTGGTTGGCAAATTGACCAAGACCGAAAAGCCGGTCAATGCGCAGCGCGTGATCACTCTGCACCGCTCTCGGAGTAGAAAGTACTGTTCAAGGTTATGATTCTAGCTCTTTGTCCGATGATGAGTATTACCGATGAATCTATGTGGGGACAATGTGGCAAAGAGAGTTGCGCATCGAGGTTGCATACGCTAATGCCATACCGGGCACATCTACGAGGTGAAAGTTGACCGGAAGACCCAATCAAAGGGACGTCGACTGCTTGTCTTGCAGGTGAACTGCTGCTGGTCAGTGATTTACTCTGAAGTAGTATATCACTGACCAGCAATTGGCTGCCGCGATAAGCAGCCAGTACCAAGCCCTAACTAAACAGCTCAGCCTAGCCAAGTTGGGCAGCAACGAGGGGGATCCGATGGGTTTTATGAGAATCCGATTGGCTTATAGGCATTTAGTTTGAACATTCCTTTTGAACGACCATTTGTGTATCATCCACCGGGTTACTGTATTTGCTCGCAGCCACCAGAGTCCTTCAGCCTTGGACAGTACCAAAGTGAGAATACAGTCATCAACAACAAGGACAGTTCCCAAAGCCGTCATGGATACCGTTGCTTGATTTGGTCATGCTTCCCCGTATGAAAGTAAAGAATTCAGTATCACAAGAAGTGTTGTTGCGGCGACTTCGTCACAAGACCTTCAGAGCGTCAAGGACTTGGCGTTCCAAGTTACCTGTTTTAATCCTCTGTTTATAGGGCGATTCCTTGAACGCTACGGTTGATATACAACCTAGAAGATATCACAACGGACAAATTATACCTGTCATTGTGACTAGAGCAAGCCCTACCAAGGCCACATTGATGCCGACTCTTACGCCGAAGGCAAACCGGCAAAACGTCGTGTCTGTGACGAATCCTGCGTGTCAGCGGATAGGTCCGTTTGAATGATTGTCGCTCTTGTCGGTTGGACTTTCCACAATTGATTTGTTCTTGTTTCCACCGTCCTACCTTTCTTATATAAACCCTCTCATGCACTCCTGCACTTTAGCGGGTGACATCCACTTCCTTCTCGTTCATCAGGCCCTCAGTTCCGATTTCTCTATTATTATCAAGCGTTCGTATACTCCCTGCCCGTCATGCAACCCAAGAGACCCAACATCCTCTACGTAATGGCCGACCAGATGGCGGCCCCACTGCTGTCTATCCATGACAAGGATTCTCCTATCAAGACTCCCAACCTGGACTTCCTAGCACGCAACGGTGTTGTGTTCGATTCAGCCTATTGCAACTCCCCACTGTGCGCCCCATCACGGTTTGTTATGGTTAGCGGGCAGTTACCGTCCAGAATTGGTGCTTATGACAATGCTGCAGACCTCCCCGCTGATACTCCAACCTACGCGCACTATTTACGCCGCGAGGGCTACCATACGGCGTTGGCTGGAAAAATGCACTTCTGTGGCCCCGACCAGCTACATGGTTACGAACAGCGCTTAACTAGTGATATCTATCCCGGTGATTACGGCTGGTCGGTCAATTGGGATGAGCCGGTGATTTCCTCTCTAGCCTCTGACCAGAGCGTTATGCTGATCATGCTTCATAGAATATCCGCCTGGATTATTACCACAATATGTCGTCTGTCATAGATGCTGGCCCAGTGGTGCGGACCAATCAGCTTGACTTTGACGAGGAAGTAATCTATAAGTCTACCCAATATCTGTATAATCATGTGCGCTATCGCACCGATCAACCTTTTTGCCTGACAGTATCAATGACGCACCCGCATGACCCCTATGCTATCACTAAAAGGTTTTGGGACATGTATGAAGATGTCGAAATCCCGCTCCCCAAGCACGAAGTCCCACAAAACGAACAGGATCCACACTCACAGCGTGTGCTCAAGTGTATCGATTTATGGGGCAAGGAGATCCCAGATGCATCTATACGCGCCGCGCGGCGTTCTTACTATGGGGCCTGCACTTATGTTGATCATAACATAGGTAAACTCCTGCAGGTACTGGATGAGACTGGGCTATCTGATAACACTATTATTGTGTTCACTGGTGACCACGGGGATATGCTTGGAGAGCGTGGCCTGTGGTATAAAATGACCTGGTTTGAGAACTCAGCCCGCGTACCAATGGTTTTCTATGCTCCTAAATATTTCGCCCCTAGACGTGTCTCCGAAAACGTCTCAACCATGGACTTGCTACCGACATTTGCTGATTTAGTCGGCGCTCCACTAGTCCCAGAGCTACCTCTAGATGGAGTCTCCCTGGCACCTTACCTGACTGGCAAGGAAGGACTCCACAAAGATACTGTCTATGGGGAGTACATGGGAGAGGGCACCCAAGCACCTGTAGTTATGATCCGCCAGGGTCGGTGGAAGTTTATATACTCGGCCATTGACCCGCCGATGTTATTCGACTTGGTCAGCGATCCCGAGGAAAGACTTAACTTAGTTGCTGGCCTCCCAGTCCCATCAATCTCCAGCACAACTGGCTCAGCCAAGCCAGCAGCTCTAACGTCAACGGGGCTACCCACCCCCAACGGCACCCCCCGCACGTCTCCAAAGCTGCAACGTGCCGCACCAGCGTATCCTTTCCCGGCTTTACTCGCCTCACTCAAGCTGCCAGAGACATCAGATCCCGTCAAGCTGCTCGGCTATTTTCTAGTGCAAGTAAATACTCGCTGGGACCTCGAGAAAATTCGCCAAGATGTGCTGCACTCACAGCGCCGTCGCCGCCTAGTATACTCGGCCCTCATCAAGGGTGCTGTCCAGAACTGGGACTATGAGCCTCGCATTGATCCTAGCACTCAGTACGTACGGAACCACGATAGAGGCGTGTTAGACGATGTCGAAATGATGTCGCGCTGGCCCCGGGTGCTTCAGCAGGCAGCTAAGGCGAACGGTGCTTCTCCTTGAGCCTAGTCGGGCAGAAGGTTATTTTACCTATGTGCATAAGGAGCAATAGTCCGATCCTCCTTTTAATCTATCTTATGTCGCACTCTCTCGGTATGGCAATCAGGACCCTTGGGGTAAAATGTTACATTGTTATCATGGTCTTAGTCGTATTTCATGTTTCAGTTCATTGAGAATAACTTATATATTCAAATAATCAAACCAGCTTTTCGGTAGCGGAAACAGATACATTGCTTCCAATATGTCCGTTTTCGAGTGTGAGAGAATATACAAATTGGAAACAATCCGACAAAGCTGATGCACGACTAAGTAGCAATGAGTGCAAGGTGTGCATATAAAGGAAAGGCGGAGGGCAAGTTACAACGACAATGCATAGTTAATTGCCTCAGAACACTCGAGGATGATCCTTAGCTACTTGTGAAATACTCGCCTTCACGTAAGTATATTCAATATGAGTCTTCGAGGTATATAGAGTCGCGTGTGTCAATGCTGGAGGAGGCTGTGGAGTGTGGGGACCAACACTAATTCCTACGGGCCATACCTACTCTCATGCACTAAGGTTGAAGTCTACAACTTAGGGATGCCAACAAGGGCAGGACCTTCATACCATCCCCGCGGATGTGGCAACCGTGCCAGACGGATGCATGATTTTCCAAGAGCCCAGTTTGATCAGGCGTGCAGCGTTACAACTGGAAAGACATCACAGAGTCCGAGACCGCGTCACGGGGGGCCACACTGATATTCTATCACAGCGCTACCATCGTCTAGCAACTACAGCCTGACCGAGGTTATCTTTCAGTGAAGCCACGAAAGAGAGCCAGGGGCTTGACCGCGTCCCTAAATCGACCGTCTAGTTTTGATGTCCACTCCATGAAGTGCCGTTTTCAGTCAAAGACCCTCATAATAAAATAAAGCATCACGATAGAATTAGATGTATGAGATGGAAGATTGCCAACCAGGAGATCTCCCGCGTGCTCCCTCCCCATAATCTCCGCAACAGGCTGCGTGTGCGCCACAGGCGCACACTGCTTCTGATCCCACCACATTCGCCAGCTCCGGCCGCGATGGTCCATCACTCGCCGGCACCGACACCTAGCGCAGACCCCGACACATAAAAATTTAGACAAGTTGCTCAGAAGCCCGTAGCATGGTCGTGTATCATTGAAGGACATGTTGCCTCTCAATATATTCATATAGTTTATTGTTGGTATAGTATGGCTCAGATATTAGCCCGCTGCTGAAAACAAGGAAACGTTTGGCTTAGTCGGGATTTAGTCTATCGTCCGTTTTGATCGCGTGGAGTTAGTGCTGGGAGGAGTTCCCACCGGCTGCGAATCGGAGAAGCAATGCCGACACCAGGGCATTTCAGCCCCCAGAATTGTGGAAGGGGCCCTCTGATGATCCTCATCTTATACAGAGTCCCCTATGTATCTCACGATCGCTGCACTAAGCTTGGAACTGGCTCCGTATACCGAGCATCGCTTGTTGGCGGTCCGAACCCTTCCGACCAGCAACGAGACCTTGTTTGAGTGGGGATTCCGTCCATCCAGACATCAAGAATAATAATGGCCGGATGACGTGCATTTCGTCCGAGCGCATAATCCCCATTGTTTATCACAGATGCACTGTGAATGAATTTGAAGGCCAGCAGCATCTGAAAAGTCCCCAGTGTGGAGACTATCACTAATCTAACACCACTAGCAGTCGCATAATTAGCCATTCTATATAGCATTCTTCTTAGATTCTTGTAGTTCATGGCATCCTGTATTCACCAAAGCAGCAACAAAGAAAGATAAAGCGGCATGGGCCCCCCCAATCATGCATAATATAAGAGAGAATAGCTTCTTCTGCTCTGGTCGGGAAAAGCAGAGAAGGGCCGTGTGTACACTGAACGTAAGGCAGAGCTGCAGCTGTTAACTTCGCTTGATATTTATCGGTAAAGTAGTGGCACATATCAACGTCAGTACTATGGAGCACAGCGACAGAGCAAGAAAGGTATATCATATCGTCAAGAAAGAACATAACCTAGCGAGTCGGGCTCGATCCGTTTGATTGGCTCGGAAAGCCGAGAGGATGACGGAGCCCGGTGACGATATTGGAGTATGTATCGACATCTAGCGAGGTGTTAAGAGAGAGGCTTAGTGCTCAATTTGGAGACTGCAGAGGGTGTTACTGTGTGCGGAACGCCTGTGCGATTGGGAAGACCCGTGTTTGATGCTTGAGCTTGGGCTCGGAGGAAATTCTACACTCTGATGGTGGTGATGGAGGTTTTGCCATTGGTGATGTCGGTGGTTCTGTAGCTGAGCAGAAGGAACCGAATTGAGCGAGAACAGAAGCTTCGGATCGTAGGGAAGCTTCTGACTTGATATTTTGACAATGCATGGGTTCCTTTGTTAGCTCCGGGCAACAATTGCCAAGTGCATTGCTTCGAAAGAGTGGGCAAAGAAGGGACATTAGTTCAGAATGAATCATACAATGGTCCCGTTCTTGGCAGTAAATAGATCCCAACAACTGCCAGAGATTTCGTTGTTCGTCAAAACCAGTGCTCGGACCTCACTGAGGTTACTCGAATGGTCTGCGATAATCTTCCTAGCAGGCATTGGCTCTGGGCCACCACACTATGGGTAGCGCTCACAACCTATCGGAGTGTATAAGGCGGGTTTTGGAACTAGCGGGGGGGAGAAGTTGAAGTAATAACAATTTAAAGCTTCAGGCTATATCAAATATTGGTCTTAACTGCAGTCTAGATCAATTCATCTAAGATAGGGCTGATACGTACCTATTCTAGAGCAATAACTAGATAGAGATTCCTAACAAGACCGCTTTGTAAGAGTTCTTAAGAGACTTTCAGCACGCGATATCCATACGATATTCACTGAACATTACCATGAAAAAGGTGTATCGTTAAAGATGAATTGCTTGGTACTATTCATTACTTATCAATACATGATATTAACATTTTCAAGAGCAGCCGCGCGAACAACAAGCAACAAAATAGATGATGTAAAGAAACACCAACCATTTGCGCATACAATCTCAAGTCGAATCACTGTTTTCCATCAACTTATATTACCATGGCTGCTGCTGTTCCGTGGAATATTTACAGATCAGTATTCCAGCTCTTTTTCTAAGATAAAAAACCATTGAATAGAAAAAGAGAAAGAAAAAAAACATACAACAGCCGGGATTCGCTGGTGGTCACCCACCCAACTA